>JAALXN010000662.1:0-57024 GCA_012978555.1 Fusarium drepaniforme
CTCCCACCCTCACCCTCCCTCACCTTACCTTTGTACCATCAAACATCAACAACATCTTCCTGGTTCACCATACCCGCTTGGTAGTGAACCCGGGATCTTTGTTTCTTTGATCTTGATCGTATATCTCTTTCTCTTTCAGCTTCCTTTCGGCTATCTACCACTTGGACATTTTGTTCACATCTCGTATTACGACAAACATCATGGCTAGCCGCCTTGATCCCGCCTTTGAAAAGGCGATCTCTCCCCCTTCGGACAGTGGTCCAGTTGACTCTTTCCAGGTGTCTCCCACCTCTTCTCAGGAAGCTCGCACCGCCATGTACGACCAGGGAGCTTCCACGGATGCCAAGGGCAAGGGTCGTGCCGTCGACCTTCCCAACGGCTTCGCTGGTGCTTCTTCTGGTACCGCTACTGTTCGAGCGCGTGTCTACCCTCACGTCGAGGAGGATCCCTTTGCCGGACCTTCGACCGTCGCCGGCCAGTTTAACCACGCCGGTCTTTCGCCCATGGCATCGGCTTTTCAGCCTACTGCCGGCTTTATCCAGCATGATGATCGAGTCGCCGATTTTCTCAGCACTGATCTCGGGATTTCCCGCCTGATCGAGGTCTCCGGCAACGATGTCGCCGTTACCGTCACCGTCACCGTGGCTGAAGTCGGAAACTTCCTCGCCGTAAGTACCATCTCCTGCCAACCGAGTGAACGAAGAATCTAACATGCTTCCAGGGAAAGGCCAACGAAGATGGAGTCCAGCTTCATGGCGGTCGCACTCTGTCTACTGCCGACGGCAAGGTCTACATCAGCTTCGAGGATCTTCGCGATGCTGGCTGGGCCTCTACTGCCCTCCGCAGAAACAACGCGTGGAAGAATGGATTTCTTCACGGTAACATGACAGAGGTAAGTCTTCTCACCAAATGCTTTCTTTGTCCATGAGCTAACGTAGTTTCTTAGCACGGCTACGAATATGCCGGCGATCAGCGGCTCACACACCTCGGTCAGGTCGCGATTTTTGCGTCGCCCCCCTTCGGTGCTGTCGCCGACCCTTTCCAGGTTGTTGAAGTCGCCAAGGCTGTCCTAAATGCCCATGGTCAGCTGTTCGGACTCGTGAAGCAGCTTGGGTACGGTGACGGATCTTTCCGCGCCATCGCTCAGTTTTGCAAGGTTGCCGATGCGATCAACGCCGTCCGACTCTTCAACGGTGCTACTCCGCATGTAAGTATTCCTTTCGTCCCAAGGGTTCAAAACATCCAGACGATAGCTAACACTGCTTGTCAGGGACTCCACCTGGAGGTCACCGCGCCTATCGGGCCCAGCATCGTCAAGAACCCTATGCATGGTCTTGCTCTTGTGCAGGTCGCCAACCGTCAGCAGGGAGCTGGAGGTGGAAACCGCCCTGCCCCTTACCTGATCCCATCCGGCCCAGCTAGCATGCAGTATGGGATGCATGGCATGAACCTTGTCGGTCCTGTTTACCAGGGTCCTCCCTCCCCCGCCATGACTTCTCGTCATGGTGGCATTGGTGGTCACATGCACTCGCCTTCTCGTTACCGCAACGGGAATCACTTCAATTACAACCATGCATACCATAATGGTATGCTCACGCGCTGGGACCCCCGTCGTCAGCCCCGTTCTCACCGCCCCGGGCGGAATGCTGCTAACAACAACAACCATGTTGACCTTCAGGAAGTCATCTCTGGCCGCGACTGTCGTACTACTGTAAGTTTCACGCTATTTCGCAGACTCCTTCAGATGCTGATTTGTGAACAGATCATGCTCAGAAACATCCCAAACAAGGTCGACCAGCCCATGCTCAAGCGTTTTGTTGATGAGTCGAGCTTTGGGAAGTACGACTTTATGTACCTTCGCATTGACTTTGCCAATGATTGCAAGTAAGTTACTACTTCTCTTTTGTGGACGTGACCGGTGCTGATTCTTTTACTAGCGTTGGCTATGCCTTCATCAACTTTGCCAAGGTAAGTCCCAGCACAATCCACTCTTCAAGTTCGATGCTGATCACTCTTAGGCTGAGTATATCATACCTGTATGTCAAACGTCCATGGAGAAGCTAATGTGTAGGCACAACTGACTTGGTGACGCAGTTCGTCGAGCACCGCGCCAACAAGCGCTGGTAAGTAACTGGATAGTGAGCCTGGTTCTTTCATATCTAACGACACAATAGGAACCTTTTCCGTTCCGACAAGGTTGCTGAGGTGTCCTATGCCAGTAAGTTTACACTTCTCCGAGCGAGCTGGCAGCAACTGACACGAATTAGCTATCCAGGGCAAGGATTGTCTTGTCCAGAAGTTCCGCAACAGCTCGGTCATGCTGGAGGCCGAACACTACCGCCCCAAGGTGAGTTTTCTCTCAGCCCTTCTCTGCTTCTTATCTAACGTGTCTAGTTGTTCTACACCGATAACTGTGACGACCCCCAGTTGATCGGCCGCGAGGAACCGTTCCCCGGCCCTGACAACCACTCAAAGATGAAGCGGTCTTGTGAGAATGCCGAGCATGTTGGTAAGTGTTCTTCAAACCCAGTCTTATTTCATATGCTGACTCCGCTTGCCGCAGGGCTATTCACCCCCAACGCCGGCCAGCACTACCGTGACGAGCAGCGCCGCCGCCGCTCCCAGTATGATCGCGGCACCCGTCTCGCTGTCCTCGAGGAAATGGGCGAGACCAGTCTCGGGCCCTACTACGCCCGGGACCTCAACCTGCGTCGTTGAGGTTTGGATGGGACCACCGTTCAGTCAGAAGTCATCTTGATTTTTGACATTTTTTCAAAGGTCATCTTCTTTGAGTGGTTGTTGAGGCACATTGGCACTACGCCCATTGGCTTGACGCAGAATTCGATTTCGGAGGCTTTTCCTGGGGGTTGGGGGTTGAAGGCTATGGCCTGGTCTGCATTGTCTCGGTTGGTCGTCTCGAATAGTCACAGGAAGCAATAGCTCTTCGTAGCTATATGGAATCAAGGATATGGATCAAAAAGTTTGCAGTGATGCATGTGTGCGCGTGTCGATGCTTGGCAGCTGGTGTCTGTCACGTCACTTCGAAGTATGTCACGTTGTGAAAAGGTACCTCTAACCATCTAGTAACCGAAGAAATACGCCATTACTATCTATGCGGCCAGCCGCGATTTATGGGGATGAGGGATTCTCAGGTAAAGCAGGTAAGGGTTTACGAGAGTTGTTTGGATGCATGGCAGGGGAGCGACGGAGGACAGCAGGCTGGGTTTCATGGGACGAGAGAGGGGCATCTGTTGAAGATGAATAACCATCAACAGGTCCAGGTGTTGGAGGTGGCGAAAGCTGCTCACATCCAAGACGAGATTCGTCGACGAACGAGGTACGACGACGAAGATCACCAGAAGACACATCTCCAGCTGATGACGACAGGGGAATGTAGTCTCTTCTCGACCGAGGCGTCAATAGAGATGGATCTTCCCCATCGGTATCGTATGAATTCCCATACAGAGCGCGAACACGACCTGGCGATGAAGCCGAGGCGTCATACGAGGCCAAGCCGGCTTGGTCCATGAAGGGCGCAAGGTAAGGGAGAGACACACCCCGAGAAAAGATGACGAGCAATAGACAGGACAGAAGAAGCACAGCTTGTACTATGGCCATGCGCTTCTGGAATACGACCTCGTCGGCGAGAAGGTTTAGACGGGTGCTGAGAGCAACGATCTCGCGGTTCGACTGCTCGCGCTGGCTTTCCAGTGCGATGACGGTGGACTGCCATATCTGGTCGTACTGCTCTCGGACGGAGCGCAGCTCGGCGAGGACGGTCTGGTTAAGATTGTCGAGGAAAAGGGTCGCTTTGGAGATCTGCTTCTGCTCTGTGCGATGGAGGGTATCGGACATGTGGCGGGCTTGGTCCTCGACGTACTTGAGGGAGAGAGTGAGGTTGGATTCGACTTGGTGGAGACGCTTGGAGATGGCTTTGAAAAAACCTTCCTGGACGGTGGGGGATGCGGGAGAATTCGATGTCGTGGCGGTTGTGCGGTTTTTGGGGTTGGCCGTGTTTGCTGGAGAGGGTTTCGCGATGGATGTGGAGGCCGAACTGGTGGTGGTGGATGAGGTTGAAGCTGTTTTGGCGCTTGTTGCGGGAGCTGTCGAGTTTGAGCCGTTGCTGGCACTCGACGAAGAGATGGAAGAAGGGCTGGTTGGTGAGATTGCTGGTGTTGCGCTTGGGGAGGCGGTTGTTGAAGATGACGAGGATGTGGCATCTTCTGTCGCTGGGTATTCAGCCCTAGGGACGTGAGGTGTCGAGGTACCACTCCTTTCCCTGTCCTCCGTTGATACGTTCTGAGAGCTTGCGCTAATTCCCTCGATAGAACTGGTATCAGGTTGACTGGGAACTCTGGCCGTCGTTGCGTTGAACGAGGCGGGGCAAACCAATGGGTCCAGGAACAGCTTCGTGGGATCATCGACTTCACAATACGGCATCTTTTCTGTCGATGTTGGCACGACGGATTCCTGAGGCTGCTCAATTTCCTGGGGCTTTGCAGATTCATCCTCTGGACTGGGGAGCTGTTGAAGCTCTTCAGGCTCCTCATGGGAGTCATCATCACGTTCCTTCCACGAGTCAAGCATTCGAGAGCCGTGGATACGGATCAATGACACGGGGCAATAATACTCGTTGCCATACTGAGTCAGGAACTCGATCCGGACATACTTTGCCCAGATCTGCGGATTCTCCACCAGGAAGGGTTGGATATCTCGCGAGTTCCTCGCCTCGAAGGAACCGAGTTCTTTCCACTTGTCGGGCTTAACGGGATAGCGGTCACTAACACTGACACGGAATAGGCGGACCATGCTGGAGAAGAACTCAAAGTTTGCGATGACGACTGTGTCGATGAGGACGTCGTCGCTCAGCTCGACGATGACGAACTTGCGCGGGGCAGAACACTCGAGGAGCATGTACGAGTCCTTGTTCTCGACGAGGATGGCCTTGGCGTTCTTTGCGCCGGGGCTCGACTTGAGGACAGTGGCGCCGGCGTCGAAGGACGAGTAGGAGAAGCGCTCCTTGCACGTCTTGCCGGCGTCTTTGCTCTTCTCGATGTCGTACACGACCTCCTTGCCTGTGCCGTCCCTCCTGGCGGCCTCGATATCGCCACCAGAGGGGCGATCTTTCTGCTCCCCGGTGTTATCGAGGTAGCTGTCAAAGTTGAGAGATATCTCGTCCTCCTCCCCAAGGCCGGCGTGGCCCATGTCTGGGGGTATCCTGTCGTCTGCGCGGCGAGGCTGGTTGTTCCGGGATCGCAGGTCCTGGGGGTCCTGCCCTGTCTTTCGGAGCATCATCTCCTTCCAGTCCTCAAAGGACATGAAGGGTTTTGTTGGCTCCTCGCCTGCGGCATCTTGTTCTCCCTCGGCGGGGGTGGATGATGTGGACTCGGCGTCTGCGCTGGAGGACTGCGGCGCATCGCTGCTGGTCACGTTGGACGGAGCATCGGCTGTCGCATTGGAAGCCGAGGGTGTTGCGCTCGACCAAGAGCTCGTCAGACAGGATTGTGGAAGGGTATGGGTGATGTAGTTGATGGTTCGGGCATCGCAGGACGAGACGGTGGTGGTGGACGTGGACGAGTCGGCGCGATTGGGCTCTTGGCTCTGGGCTTGGGCTTGGGTCGGAGGCGTCCAGGCTGACGAGATGGCTAGGAGGCGGAGGACAGTCGAGCCCAAGGACGGAGTCATGGTCGAGGGGACATTGGAACTTTGTTGGGGGGCGATTTCGCTCGTCGGGGGGTTGATGGACGGACGTTGTGTGTGGGTGAGACTTGTACCGACGATCACCTTGACCCACCGACGTGTCCCCAGCGCTGATTGGCTGACAGGGTGGTATTATAGACGTGCAGGGAACAAAGCTCAACTCCTTTTATTTGGGTTTGATAGAGGGGATATTGAAGAAGGTAGAGTTTGGAGATGTATTTGTTGTCTAATTCTTGGTGTCGTGTCTTTGCACTTACACTTGGATTGCCAAATGCAGACGCAGCAGAGTGAGGATGAAGACGAGGGTTAGAGACACCATTCGAAGGAATAATTCCTACCAAGAGACAAAAAATAGGCTTCCCCTTCCTTTCGAGAAAAAGAAGAAAATCAAAGGAAGGATGTTGATTTGGACAGGAATTTGCATCTACATCGCAGGATTTGGCAGTGCATCACGATGTGGCGCATGGTGTGGAGTGTGATTCAGAATGTGTTGTGGCTACTACGAGCTATAACATTGCTAGCAATGCGATTTGGCTTCATAAAAGAATCCATTTGGAATCATGTATCAATCACCATTAAAATCCATGCCGTGTCCATTTTGACCAAGTATCCTCCCTTGCTTGTAAACATGAGGCGCGTCGTTCAACCCTCCCACACGAGAACCGAAAACTTGCGCCAGCGACCATTGGCCAAAACCCATCTTCGATCGAGGATGCAGTCAATACACGGGTCTCTCTTTCGAGTCAACCCTAAGTGGTTCAGCTTGTAGTCACCGCAAGGCCTCGTTTCATTGCACCAGCGCATGCGGAGGAGTTCGTCTGGGCCGTGGTGGCCGCAGACCATTCTAGAGGGTGCAACGTCGAATTCGCACATTTTCTAAAGTAGAAACTTGTTAGATATCTGAGGGTGTAGTGAAGTGTGAAGTGGGATGTGGCTGTACCTTTGACGGTGTTGCTTGAGGTTGATAGGAGAAGCTGGTGAGGAGATGGGCTTGGGGATGCTTGCGCAACTGAAGAGACTGAAGCGTTATTAGCATGATACCACCTGAACAAGAAAGAATATCATACCTGATGATGCGTATTGATTAAAGTCGTAGAGAATGCTCAGATATAATGCTCAAATATCAAATGCCGTCGGTGTTTGATCGAAGAGGGGCTGACGAGCAAAAAGTTGAAATTCGGCTCGGGATAATTGCAAGTAAGTGTTGCCAGGCACTTGGTCAGTCACGGTGCCCGCTAAAGTACAGTCACAGTATGGGATGAGTCGTTGCCTGAATTGCACTGGCTGGATATGCACTGTCGTTTGCTACCGCGTGCACTGCAAGCTCTTTTTTTATTCAGGGGACTCGGCGATTGCAGGTGACCTTGATGGGCAAACGACGGGGCACTGGCTGCGTTCTACCTATTGTATGATGTAATTTTTAGTACGGCCCTTGACATGCACGAAAACTGCGTGTAGAAATCAATGTGATGGTGCATGGTGCCTGTTAACCCGTGGTGCGCACTTTGAAAAAATCTCTATCATGTTTGGGTCTACATTGCATTGCGCGCCTATTATCTACTGTATCTACTTGAATAAACCTTCTCACACATTTCCAGATGCCTTTGAAAGATACTGCGTCAAATCTGGGACCTTGAGCCCTTTGGTGACTCCATAATCGCCGACAAAGTCGAGCTCGCCCACAAGCAACCCCTGATGCCAGAACTGGTCAATCGAGAACCAGTTGGCCTAGTAGTATGGTATATATTTGAAAGATAATTCTGTACATTAGTGGCCTTGAATACTACACGACAACGCTCGTTCTCGCCGGCTGAGGGAGATGCGAGTGTCGAGGTTGAGCTCATTGCCGCCGTTGATCGCTGCCTAGGCCTTGAACACAGACTTGCCATGCGCCGTCCATTCTGTACTCTTGTTTCCGGGACCCTGGTCCAAAGTGAAAATAAGGGAGGCTCTGCCGTTCGTGGTGTACTTACTGATCGCTTGCGAGCGAGGTTCTCGAAGTAGGGCACTACCCCCTGAATCATTAGATTCAGTGGATCTCTTCCAGCAGCATAGCTATCTGGCCTTGTAGTGTCGATCGTGATTCTAACGTCGTACTCGGGAATGATGGCGATGTAAGTGACGGGTGAGACGCTGTCGCCGGCTTTGGTGTCAACGTCGACAGGCTGCGGAGGAGGGCGTCGGGTCTGAAACTCAGTAGATCTCTCAGGGAGTGCTAACTACGCCTCAAGCGGTCGGGAGGTACGAGGTAGGCTTGATCTGGAGGTCGGTTTGAGGGGAGGAAAGGAGGTCGTGGCGGAGGATACTTGGAACGAACATTGCGAGGTCTTCAGGGGTTTTGTACGACTCGGCTGCTCTTTTCTAGTAGTTAGCACTGGACTTCAAGAAGGGAGAGGAGTTAAATTACGGGCCATAGTCTCTGAGGGGGCAGACACGAGCTCGGATCCGCGGTCAGGGGGAAGCACTGCCTGTGGAAGATCCTGAACGACGAAGCCAGTGGCCGAGGGGAGACTCAGGGGCTTGGAGATCTTCTCACGGATGATTTCCTTGAACTTTATCGAGGTCAGGTTCTTGAGAATAAAGCCCAGGATGGTGAAGCCGCTGTCGAAGCAGGCTGCTCTCTGGCCCAGTTTCCAAGTGAGGTCGTTTTTCTTGAGGGATTCGGAGAACTCTATGTAAGTATTTCTTGAAGCAGGGGAAGATCGCTGAAGAGAGACTTTCCTGGCTAGAACGAGCGTACAGTCCAGTGTCTGCAGTGTCAAGACAGGAGTACCAGGGGCTGGAGGTGCCTACGGGAAACCTAGAGCACGGAGAGCCTGGAGCCAAGGCCTGTAGCAAGGTCGAAAGCGTATAGTTACTGAGCTACAGAGTGGCACGACTCAACGGAGCAAAGCAGGACTTGACGCCTGCACGAGAGAGACCACCAAGCCGGCTCCCGAGCATTTTGAGCACGATGCCCTTGTAATGTTTGATCTTGGCTAACTCTGAAACGTATCCGAAGCTGGCTCGTCGAGGTTTGGGTTCTGGAGTGAGTAGGGGAGCCACGACGGCCAAATCGATCTTGTCGATCTTTGTGACACTGGCCACGCGGAAGATGAAACTGCCACTCACCCTGTGAACGCTAGTTTCGTTGAGGCTGTTAGCGGTATGGTGAAAGCTGGAGAGACTCTCGTCCCTCCTCGTCACCTTGACGAAGAAGGAGTTTGTCGAGGTGTTCCACAACTTGCTTGACTGTACAAGATCTTTGAGGCTTTCGGTTAACGATTTGACGATGTTTCCATTTGATGGAACTATCGGAGGAGGAGGGAGGACTGGTCTAGTTGGAGAATCGTATGTCGACAATAGAGGAAGCCGGAGGAGGCCAAGGAGAGGGAGTGTCGAGGCCTTCATGCTGGGTTCTTTCGCTTCGGCAGCTGATTATTCGCGCTTGGGGGCTCGTTACAAGGCATGCTGGAATTCTATCGATAAATCAGCTATGTATATACAAGATCTAACATACACGAAAGACTGAAATCAGCTTAAAAATAATTGGTATCATACTCAGATTGGCCATGACCGTGGCGCCTGGGGGAGATGTTGGCAAAGCAAACTGAAGCAATCCATACGGTTTGTGACAAGCAGTGGGGGACACAGTTCTACAGCGGCTGTGGCCCCTGTAAATTACAGGGATAGCCATGCGGTAACGCAAATATCGATAGGTAACCGATGCCGCTGCGCCCCACGAACTGAGCCGCTTGCGCTGGATCAGGATAGGAGCACGAGGAGATCTGGAATTTGAACGCAAGAAACATCAGAAAATCAGCTTCGACAGGAAGTATACAAGTAACCATTTTGAGGTTTGAAATTAGTTTTGAATTTTATAGGTGCGATTCAGGGGTAAGGCCCCGTCTAGGTTCTTCAAATCCCAACTCGAACCCTGCTGACCCGCACGATGAAGAATGGAGAAGCGTCACTTAGAAACAGTAGGTGGAGGTTACTAGGTGACAAGAATATCCGCTGAAGATATCCAGCTTGTGCATGGTCGGAGGAGCTGGGTAGAAGATACGACGAGAGGGCACCCAGGAGCGAGGACGCATGATTTAGTTTCCCACTACCAGTCAGCTGTGTTCTGCTCTAATTTGTAGATCCCTCAGAATTGCAGTTGATATTTAAGAAACTCTTTGTGTAGATATTGAGAAGCTCCTCTCCGCAGACCCGACATTCAAGGTTCTCTAACGCCGATCTCGAGATCCTTCAACCTGTGTCCCTTCTCACGTTTCACCACCAACGGGAAAGCAATCCTAACGATTTGGACTTAAGAAACTGAATTAAATGCAATCATGGCATAAAAGACGTTGGGGAAAACGGTATGACATTGGTGACTGAATAGTAGTAACCAAAGTTTTAGAAGTATAACCTGGTAGTCTGAAACGCAGCCATCTTCCCATCGAACTCAGATGTACTTGTAGATGCCAAGCAAGAGGATCAAGAAGACCAACACTGACCCCTGAAGCTTCCCATGACCTGTCCGTGAGATCCCCAGTGGAACCTTCACTGCCCTTCGCATGCGTCGACAATAGAAAGAATCGATCGGTACTGATATGGCCCTTGGACGCACAACTCGAACCAGCTCACAGAAGAATGCCCACATACCCTTGTACTCTGAGGAAGCTACAGCTGCCATACTGGCCCTGATAGGAGTACGACGAGAGCTCTTGATAGAGACCAAGTAGTACTTCGGGCTGGCACGGTGCAAGGTGTACCAAAGGTCTTCAACCCCCTTTCCACCAAGTACAGTTCCCAGTGCAAAGTAGGATATCTTGAGCAAGAACTTGGAGACGTTCGAAGGATGCCACGGTCTGGCTCGAGGAAAATGGAATCTTCTCATGATATCGTTTCGTAGGAGCTGCTTCGAAGTGTAAGTCAGTCCGGCTGCTTCACTGCTCCCCCTGAACGGATAAGAGAACTTGCCCCTGACTTGAATATGAATATGTGACTGAGAAGCTTTTCTTTGAGACAATGCGATGATTGGGCGATCGGTTCGTCTTGAGAGAGTTCGGGGGAGGGAAGGGTTGGTTCTGAGAGAATGGCCAGCAGCACCAGGCTTGCAGCGGGACGAATTTTGGACAAAGAAGACTAGATGCTAGTTAGCTGAAGACTCAAAGGAATAGTATAGAGTGTCTATCCCTGTCAGTGAGCGACTCTGTACCCGGACAGCTCGCGTGGACGATGTGCGAAGGCCGAGTTTCAAGGGAGCGACCGTGTAGATTGGCAGGCTTCGCTGGACTCAGTCGAAAGCGCTGTCAATGACAGGCAAGTGTATATCCTTAGAGCTTGAAGTAGGTTTCTGGAAGAGGGTAGGGTGTCTGGAACGGGATCGGGGTCGTGGGAGAGGTCTGAAGCAACTTGACGGGCGCTGCACCTGGCCGGGGACGAAGCGTTTGGATGCACCACGACTACCATGCAACGCAGAGCGTTAGATGACGCTCTCAGACGTGCAACAAAGTGAATAGAACAAAGAACTGACTTCTGACAATGTGTACTGGACTCGAAGACTTGGGAGGGTGAATACGTCGGAACACCAAGGTAGACACAGGCACATTAGGGGGCACGATGCATCACCAGGTCTTCATTCACAGGCTAGATACCCTTCTGGTTGCTCGCATACGGGGAGCGTAGCTGCAAGAGGCCACTGAATTTCCAATATCAAACCCCCTGACCTGACCGTCCTAGTGGGCAAAGTCCCTGGAACTGTTCCGAAGAGGGACGACGCTCGAGATTGGCCGACAGGCTGCTCCATCCTGCCAGTGCCAGATCAGTGTCAAGCATTTCCACACGAATATATAACCCGCGCCAGCTCCAGGAAAACAAACTCTCCCCGCTTCTCTTCTTTCTTCCACAGGAGCATCCAACACTCACCTCTTCCCACACACACTCTCTCCCCTTTGAAATCAAGTCTTCAAGACTATTTCAAGCTTCACTTCTCTCTTCAAAACATTCTCTTCTTCGCGGAAGAGTTTGTCGCGAAGCGCAGCGTTCCCCTTGCACAACATCAACACAAAAGCCCCAGCATCTGCTACCCACACCCACCCTCTCTCTTTGATTTTCTTTCGTCGCTCGACTGTTTGTTTCTCTTCCCTTCACGGTACGACAAACATCTCATCGAAATGGATCACCACGTTGAGCACGATGCCGACTTCGCCGCCCTTGTGGTTTTCTCCCACCCTCATCACGAAGATCTGGTCGACCCTCATGACGACGGGCTCCCCTTCTATCAGGGAGCCCCCATCCCTGAGCTCGGCGATGACATGAAGAAAGATTTTCACATTCGACGTGAGATCTCCAAACACTTCCTCGCCGCTCAGATCGAGTTCGGCAAGGCTTACCACGACGCTACCAACTACGCCAATACCCCCGACATTGGCCGCGGTATGTCACACCCTTCTGCATGCTTCATGGAACTTTGCTGACTGTTCTCTCTTTAGACACTTGGTACTTTGCTCGTCGCTTTGCGCGTGCTCAGGGAAGAGCCTTCCTCAAGAATTCCGGCGAGGCCATTCGCCAGGTCGCCGTCTTGTTCGACATCCTGTGCGCGCTGGCTGCTGTCCGTCAGGCAAAGAAGCTTGAGATTGACATCTTCAATCTTGGCAACATCATGTAAGTAAAACTCTTGCTTCTTTTCGTCTCGAATGGCTGTCCTGACTCTGACTATAGTGCCGTCGTCTGCCTTGCTGGCGTGTTCTTGACCGATGACGTTCTCATCGCTCACCTCCTGTTCTTCACTGCCATTGTCCACCTCGTGTTCACTTACCTTCCACTCATCGCTTACTTTTTCCTCGGACTCGCGATTGAGAAGGGCAAGAACACGCTCTGCAAGGTCCGTGATGCTGCTTGGGATGGTTCCCTGACCATGAACGACGTCGGCGCCCTCGACTCTTGGGTATTCTCGATCCTCTGGTTCCTGGCCCCCGAGGACGTCACTCCTTCCGGATGGTGGGCCCTCTGAAGAACTCTCCCGAGTTCGAGTGTGATCCAAGTGGCCTGGAACGCACGTAGAGGTTTCGTCAAGGAACTCGGACTGACACGCCACTCGCGTTTTTTTGTACAAGCACTTCACGACAACTGACGTGATGATTCATTCATGGGATGGATCAGAGGCACAATTCACTTTACAATCGGTTCATCTGATGAGGGTGGGACAATCTGACTCGAGGCCGGTCTAGGGCCACTGCTCCCAGAGCAGGATAGCTTTCTTGTAACATCCACAGTACAGAATGAAATTTCAGTCTGTAAAATCTTCTCGTCCCTGCTCGTGATGTCTTGTAGACTTGTTTCTCTAGATGCTCGCCACGCGTAGTCTGAACTGTGGCAAATGATGCGAACAACACGCGTCGCCACGGAGACGCGATCACGGTCACCTGACTTTTTTTCTGTCGAGGATCGGGCGCAGCGTGCTGCTGGGAAAATGGTTGCCTACCAGAGGAAAGCTTCCGGAGCTGGCGGGTGGGAGGTTCGTCGACGAGGCGAGGGGCACTGGGACTGCGACAGTTGGAGCTAGACTATGAGGGAGACCATTTATTCTATCTAAACTACTTCTATGTAAAACTGGCTTATACCATGTCTAATCTCTTGATATGCCCTTGAAGCTCATCAGATATCCGTCAAGCGAGCAATGTCCGAGTCCCAGTTCAAAAACGCCCCCGGCTCTCGGTGCCACCAGGGTGAACCCCCTCGTTCCCAAGGACCTCCAGAGGTCTCGAGTGTTATAATGCCTTAAATAGGAGCAGTAGATATAACCAAAAGGTTTCTGGCCAGATTCTTCCCGTGCTGTGGCTTTCCTAAGCTTTGAAGCTTCGAATTTGGGCTGTAGATAGTTCTGACAATCGCTGCTTTGCCGTTGCGGGAATTCTACGGCGAGACGCTGTTTTGAATATGGTAGAAGGGCCGGAGAAACGAGTTGAGAGTCGATTTATATTCTCGGGGGCTTCGTAGAGTGACGGGATGTCGGAGACGTCGTTCGTTCGGAGGTAAGGGGTGGGCTTGAGGGACAGGTCATCTCATGATTCTTGGGAACCTGAAGAAAACTGAAAGTCAGCACCATCTTTGAAAGCTGAAAAGGAAGATGAAGGGACCTGAGTGGTAGATCTGAGCCTCGAGGAAGCCACAGCAGACTCGGGAGCCTTGACGGACATGAGCCTCGCCCTCTGAGAACACTGTGGAACTGAACCCCAGGGAAAATGCGAGTAATTGACAACGTTGAAGGAGATCGAAGGAATGTTTGGAACCTGTAGAAGCGTGGAAAATCAAAGCGAGGGTGTTGGGCGTCTTCAGCGTTGATGACAGAGCACAGTTGACCGAGGCTCAGGGGGAGACAAATTGTAGAAATTGGTTCAGGGAGAATCCATGTCTCGTCAAAGTTGAATATCCGAAAGCGCAAAAGAACAGTAGAGCAAATAAAAATACAATCATCGAAATGTAACAAAAGTATCTTCGACCTGACTGGGGAGGCAGTGTGCTACGGCAGCTGTGTCGAGGTGCTGGGCAAATCTCGAAGCTGAGTCATCAAGAGCCCGATTTGGACTTCATCGGTGCGGATGGTTACCTGTGGGCACCGTAACGTTTCCTTCTGACTGTCTACCCTTTGTTCTTTGGTAGTTGGATATTGTTTGATTTTTTATTGTGTGACGGCAGGGAGAGAGACCCACGCAAACGACCTCTGGAAACGCTACCATTCGAGGATGGTGAAAGCTGGCACCCTGCCTGCCTCGATCACATCTGAAGCTGGAGAGCTTTGACTGACGGTGTCCAGTCGCCGATCAACTTCTAGGTACTCCATCAGACTCCTATACCAGGCGAGACGATCCAGAGTGAGACCAGAGACATTGGCTACATGAGGAGCTACACTAACGTTGTTGCCTGTTCTATCTTGTAAGCTCCCAGATAGTCGCGGCTCACCAGTCCCTCTGAGTTCCTCGTCTGCTAATGCGGCTCTCTCGACAGCTTTGAAACCAGACAGCCCTTCGAGCCCCTGTCGCGAGAATCCTCCCAGCTCCCGAACGCCCCCTACCAACGTTACCTCACCTATAAGAAAGATATAAAGGATGAAGACTTCACCATTGATTTATCTTGGACATTAGAATCATTTGAATCCTCGCAAGCGTTGAATATGGGCTGTAGGACGGTTGTGTTGGCCGGTGCTGTTTTGTCGAGAGCCCCTTGTTGAGGAAGTGCTGTCTGACTTGTGCCAGAGAGCCTGGGGACGCAAGACGGGAGGCTTCCGATGTTCTTTGGAGCTTGACAGAGTGATAGGATGTGTTTGAATCCGCTTCTCATGAATGCGAGATAGACCATCTTATACGATGTCTGGTGATCAGGGGGGACGCCAAGTGTTGCCCAATCCCCGGCGAAGCTCAAGACTGCGAGAACATTGTCCCCGAGGGTCAGATGCTGAAGGGCTGGAAAGAATTCGAATCAGGTACATCAAGAGGAACGGGCCTGTGAACGGGAGCCTCAGTGCCAGGTACGTTCGACTACCACAGAGCTGTTGACTGCAAGCAAATTACTGACCAGGCTCAGTGATATCGTTAGAAGTCGTTCACAAGCTTCAGTGTCTAGTGGAGGTGCTATCCCATCGCCGTCACGTTCCCACACACGAACCCCATACATTTTCCCATCAGTGAGTCCCTGGACTACCGAGACCCGGCTCCAATAAAGCTGACCAAAGAGTGCAGATAGAGCAAGGACGACGCTGTCTGGAGATAGCAGGCTGCGGATCGTCTTCGAAAACTCTCCACGCTAAGCACCAGGGGCTCTGCCAGAGCTGGTGTCGACCGTCTGTAGCAGGGGCAAGAGCCATTCCTCGAGTTTCGTCAACCCCCAACCCTCAATGGCTGGGTCGACCATCGGAGGCAAGAGACCCGTAACGCTCTATCTAACGTAACACCGTGTAATGACTATCCGAAGCTGAGCAGTTGGACAACGACGAGCGTGACTTTGAAGTAAGTCTCCTATACCACGCGTTCCGTCTCCTCACACTAATCGGTCTGGTTAATACACATGGAAGACATCTATCGAGAAGCCAGGGGCTCATCCTGGCGCCTTCGACTGGCCAGCGCAACCCAGAGGCTTTCAGTGCCGTTTGGAAGGGCACCGCTGATCACGATACGGCTACATCGGCATATACTGCCCTGAGTACAGGAGAGTGCAACGCATGGAGACGGGTGGTCCAGAGAAACGCGAGAGATCGAGCTGAATACGTCGACATGAGAAAGAAGACCGATGGGCGGGAGATATGAGTTGGATCCTGCTATAGTCAGATACCAGTTTTCGGGAGAAACAAAAATGCAGCATGTTTGATAACAGGCCTTGGGACTTGGATGCTTGCTGTAGGCGGCAAACCTGTGATCTGGCAACCGAAAGAGAGAAAGGCCCAGGGCACTTCAAAGTAGGACCTTCAAGGGCGCTGCTTGCGGTTGTCTGCCTCTGACTGATGGCTCAGCAGAGACGATTACGTTTGCTTCTGCATGTCCTTGGTGCCCTAGTGGCCTGGGCAACGTTGCTTCCTTGCGTTCTAGAGTCAGGCGACAGGGGCAGACCGGTCAACTGCTGTCACCCACTCACCGATATCCTCCATAGTGTGCATGATATGGATGATATGACGTTGGACATCAAAAGTGTTGATAAAGCTAATATATCTCCAAGTGTACTATACCCAAGCATCCATTCGATTTGACGGACCAACGGTCTCCTGCCACCAACCCAGCGCGACAGCTTCGCCTTGCCTACTTTCCAACGAACTTTCAGAGGCCAAGCAGGAGGCACTGCTGATGCATGGCGTGTCCACGGTCACATCATAATGATTCATAACCAATGCAGGCTGAAAGCCCCAAAATAGGAAGAAATGGCAAAAAGAAATGCCTTGCCGTCAGCAAGACTCGAACTTGCGTTTTCAGTGCTTCAAGAGACCACAAACTGATGTACTAACCCCTATACGATGACGGCCTTGTTTGGTGTTTGTTGAAGGGTGGTGTTGTATTTGAGACTATGTAGTGTTAGGGGCCTCTAAGACCAAAGCGCCACCGTTCAGGTAAAATAATGCGGCGCCCACAAGATGTTGACTTCCTGTTATAAGCGTTTGCATTCCTCCCGCTGCACCAAGCTTTCTAGCAGCGTCTAGGGCTTGCTTTACGCTGGGCTCGTAGAGGACGTGGGAATTCGGGTATAGTCTCCTCCATGCTTCCCCATACACCCTTTGAGATACGGTATCGGGGCCGGATATCACAGCTATTCAGTAGTTAGAGCATAGTCTCGCCAGGGTCAGGCGCTTTCTAACCTGGCATGAATTCAATATAGAATGCCTGCTTTGGATCGTAGAGGGTGAAGATTACGTGGTGAATCTTGACACGGCAGAGGACAGCGGCCAAGCGCTGAAGTACTGCAACACCATCCCTCTGGTTCGAAACTTGGCCAAACATCAAAATGCGCGTAGGATCAGCCCTGTCCATAGGTCAGCATGATTTGGGCAGCAGTCATCAAGAATAGCACCTTTGAGCCTGCGGGTTATAAATGAACCATTCAGCAGCTTTGACGACACTCATCTCGTTGTGCGCACCGTCAAGGAACTAGTTGAACTTGCCCTCTATCACATGCTGGAACCGCCCCGGCCAAGAAAATTGGCGTATGCCCTGGACTTTATCCGGGGACAACAACCACCCGGCGTTCTTTTCCTCGAGAAAACGATCAACTGCTGCAAGCGCAACAGAACAGTTGATACGCTGCACATCAGGTCTCAGCTGTGATGCGTCAGGGAGAGTCGAGTCTAACTTGACAAACTCCAGGTTGACCACTTTCTCCAATGCCCGGCTCCTGAGAACCTCAGCAGCAGAGGTATCTTGCCGAGACGAAATCGCAGGGCATCCGGTCTTGAAGATACCTGCTTTGTGCCAGGCGATGCTCTCAATAGTTGGTCCCAACTGCTTCACGTGGTCCATCCCGAGTGGAGTGATGACTGTCACGACGGGATGCTCTATGACGTTGGTAGCGTCGTACTCGCCCCCATGGTGAGTCTCAACGATGGCCACTTCGACACCTTCTCTAATAAAGGTATGGAAAGACACCAGGGCGAGAAGCTGAAGGTAACGAGGCAAAGTTCCTGTGCTCCTAGTCAAGGCATCCCATACCTCAAAGAAGTATCTGGCGAAAAGGGCCCGCTCGATGGGTTGGAAACCAAGTCGGATTCTCTCCTCGGGGTATATGAGATGCGGTGATGTGTAGAGACCTGTCTTCCATGGGAAGCCGGTCCTTCTCCCGTGGGTTCTGAGGAAGGATTCGATGAAGGCGCAGGTGCTGCCTTTTCCCTTGGTGCCGGCGACGTGAATGATGTTGAGGCGGTCGATATCGGCCATCTTTGTTCTTGATTAGTATAATTTTGGGTTTTGCAAGCGAGACATACCGAGTGGCCGATACAATGAAGCCATTCTTTCATTCCAGCTATGCCTGGAGTTCCTCTTAGGTCGGGGTTTCCATTCGTGCTGGGAATATCACCTGGAACTGGCATTGTGCTATCTGGTCCTCGACTTGGTCTCTTTGGACGGCGTCGAGTGTTGAGAATGTCGATGGCATCCTGGTTAAGGTTAGATACAGTCTTTGGAGAAATGCCAGGTAGCTGGTTCACCTTGTAGTCCCTGTTTGTTGGCGGCAATGCGGCGTCCCTGTCCATTGTGAATATTTGATCAAACGGCGACGAGATCCTTAATTGTCGGCACTATTCGAGTAACCAAGTTGTGCATTCTCTGAAGGAGAAACAAAGAGAAGGCATCTTTACATCTGGCAGGATATGGTTTATTTGTAACTAGAGCCCTGAGTAGTGAGAGAACAAAGAACTGCCCCCTTGCTTACACCTTGGCCTTCCAACCTTGATCTAGCTTCCTAGCCCTGATACCCTTGGCAATAACAAAGGAACAGCTGCCAAGAACCAAACAACTCCCCGCAAAAGCCTGAGCCCCGACGTAATGACCACCCTGTGATTTGATGATAGCTCCTGCGATTGGCTGACCCGTCAGTGTGGCGAAGCTCACAATCGTAAAGGCCATGCCCAGCCTAGTGCCCTGTCTGCTAGGATCAGACGTCATGCTGCTCAGGCCAACGGGGAACATGCTCTGCACGCCTCCAGTCCATATCCCATAGATAGCGGCCCATATGAATAAGCCTGTGGTGGACTTTATAGCTGCCCAGCAGTACATCATCGCCCCGGTTACTAGTGCCAAGGGGATCTGGACTGTGAGGCAGCCGTAGCGGTCTGCGATGTAGTTCGGTATGACACGGCCGATTGCTCCGGTTCCGTTGAGGACTAGGAGGACGTCGAGGGATTTGGTGAAGCTGACGCCTAGAACGTCTCGAGCATAGGCTGCGAGGTAGTAGAAGGCAAAGTAAACTCCCCAAAAGGCCTTGATTGTTAGTTAGGTCCTCAGATTTGAAATTAAGAGGAGATAAGGAACCCACCATGAAAGAGCCAAGAACGTAGAAGGAGTATTCAAGTTCCTTGAATGCTGACCATTCAACCAACGGCCCCGACCTACGGGGTGGAATCCGAGACTTGAGAAAGCAAGCTGCCACTCCTAGAGTTCCAAGCTGCACAAAGGCAATGGCCCGGATAGCCCAAGGAAACCCAACCGAAGGGAGTAACTGCCTCATAATACTCGGATAGACCAAACCCCCAGTGGCACTCCCAGCAGCAGCAACACCCATAGCCAAAGCACGACGCTTCTCAAAGTAAGTCGATATAGTAGCCATAGAAGGACAAAAGATGAATCCATTCCCCAGACCCATGCAGATTCCCTGAGCGAGAAAGAATTGCCAGTATGTCTTGCAGAAAGAAGTGGCGAAGCAACCGAGGATGACGAGGAGGAAACCTAGAGCGAAGAGCTGTCGAAAGTATCCCGCGTCTGTCATGCGGCCTGTAAACGTTCCGACGAAGAAGAGGAAGAAGACTTCGAAGGATCCTATCCAGGATATGTCCGAAGGAGCGCGGTTTAGCATTTGGGCGTAGTATGGTTGGAAGACGCCGAAGGAGTTGATGATGCCCCTGGAAGAGGTTAGATGGGCTACACGGAGAGGGAAGATGGACTTGCCAGCTATTCATGACGACGAAATGACCGCTCACGACTTTTGGTCTGTCAGGATATGAGCTCCGTGATGCTGTGCGTGAGTGTCAACTCACCAACCATCCAAGCTATCCATCCTCCATCTGGCGCAGGGCCTGGGTCTTGATAATGCTGTTCAACATCTTGCCGACCATTTCCTGGAGGTGCTGTCTCTGTCTCAGTATAAACAGCCTTTTCGTCACGGTTGTTTCCCGGGGATGTCTCATCGACCTGCGTGTGTGTCAGTTATAGGGCTTGTGGCTTGGTCAGGGCGCATACATACCCGTTGAGTTTCACGCAAAGCCGATTGGCCATGGGAAGCAGTGATGTCATCCATTTCAACGCTTCAACGATGCAAAACCTCTGTTTTCAACGTGTTGGAACCTCTGTTGTTATGTGCAACAACGGGCAACAGAACCAAACATTTGATTCATAATCAAAGGGGAAGTGAAGGATTGCGGGGATAAACATTTCCGTGTATTTTATACGGATACGGTTATTAGAGAGTGGAGAGAGGTCACAGTCAGCGAGCGAGCCGCCGAGGGCCGAGTCAAATAGCCTGAACGGATACAGGCCGGATCGTCGGTGTTGGCGGTGGGAATTCACCGCTGAGTTACAAATATTCTACTTTTTAATAAGAATCTTGTCGGTTCCAGATAAATAACTACAAACGATCTATGCCAGTAAAGAGGCCAGTTTCACCTTGGGTCTTGGCATTGGGGTTGGAACCGGAGAACCATCCGATCAGGATCACCTCGCCAAAAGATAGCTGAGTCAGCATTCTTGGCATTGACTCGGGACCCAACCGATCATGACATTACCCGTTCACAATAAAGGACGACACAAACTGCTTCATGCCAAATATTCTCTCCCCGGACAAAGGAAATCAATACAAGAAACCTGCACCACCTACAAAGGACCTTGGGTCATCATGCCGTAAGTGTCAACCTTGCATCAATCCGGCGAACCACGATTGGTTGAACGATACGAGCCGACTAGCATCGCGGACCGGGTACGTAACTCTCCCGACAGTCAATATTGATTTGAATTTGTCAGGTTAGAGCCTCAAAGGCGCGCCCTAATGTTGGCACGGTTTGGAATCATCTTTATTACTGCGGGAGTGACTGCTTCTCAGCACCTCGAGATGGTTGGCACACCATGGCTGACAGCATCCTACGATGATGTGAGCTTCTTCATATGCCGAGAACTCAAATTTCGGAAAGGTTTGTAATTCACCCGCAGCTGGATTGCTCACAGTAGAAGAGGAAATGCTTAGCGACGAGTAGTTCAGGATATCTATATAGGTATGCTGCACCCCTTACCCTGGGTTGATATTCACAACACATACAACCAAGTCACAGTCCATAACGAAACCAGCAACAATATCAAAAACTCCCCAAATGTCAACCACCATGAAAGCCATCGTCATCTCCGAGTTCGGTCCCGTCGAAAACCTCATCATCAAGCAAGTCCCGAAACCCTCTACCAAAGAACCAGGCACAGCCCTCATCCGCATCAAAGCCTTTGGCATCAACCACGCCGAAATGCACATGCGTCGTGGAGAATGGGCTGAATCAGTTCCCATAAGCGGCATCGAATGCGTCGGAATCATCGAAGACTGCCCGGGTGGCGAGTTTACCCCTGGGACGCCTGTGGCAGCACTCATGGGAGGACTTGGTCGTACGATTCCTGGCAGTTACGCAGAGTATACTGTTGCAAATACTTCCAACATTGTTGCTCTGGGGAAGTCTGGTGAAGAGTTGCCTATTTCTTGGGCTGATACTGCTGCTCTTCCAGAGAGCTATGCGACGGCTTGGACTTGCCTCTTCCGAAACTTGAACCTTCAACGAGGACAGCGGATTCTCATCAGAGGTGCTACCTCTTCTTTTGGCCGAGCGGCTGTTAACCTAGCTGTGGAAGCTGGTGCTATCGTTACAGCCACAAGTCGCAGCGAAAACAAGTTTACGACACTGAAGGAGCTCGGAGTGTCTGAATGTGTGCTCGAAGCACCCAACCTCAGCGAACGTCTTAATCAGGGCGGCGACTTTAAAAAGTTCGACTGCGTCTTGGAATTAGTCGGCAATAGTACCGTCGTCGACTCACTCCATCTCGTCCGCCGAGACGGCCATCTCTGTTTAGCCGGCTGGCTCGGAGGCCTCGACCCAATCAAAGGACCCCCAGGACCAGAAGAATCACGAGGCTTTAATCCACTCTTACAAATGGCGAGTGGTGTTCACTTTAGCTTCTTTGGCAGTTTCGTGTTCGGCACAAAGGAATTTCCCGTGTCCGATGTGCCTCTGAAGAGTGTCATGGAAAAGGTGGCCGAGGGCAAGATTGATGCTAAGCCGTGGAAGGTTTTTGCTTTTGAGGATATTCGGGATGCTCATCGGGTTATGGAGAGTGGACAGACTGGTGGGAAGATGGTGGTTGTGGTTGACTAGTTTCAGGGATTAATGCAGACATTCAAGTCTTTCAAGTTCCAGTTTCTACGCACATCAGAATATCACAGTCCGTGTCCCCAACTAGTCCAAGACAACTCCCTTCAGACAATCGCCGGATTTTGGATTCACTTTCGTTCGACCGACACCTGAATCGCTGCAGCCTAGACCGTCACAAGATTCCAGACAAAGAGAGTTCAGTCAGGTACGAGTCTAAATCAATCAATAAAGAAGAAGTTTACAGCCGTTCGAGTTTCTATCTGAACCAGATTCTTAGAGTGACTCTGAGATTTCCGAGACACGGGCATTGCCCGTACAATCCATTGCCTTGAGAAAACCGCCAGACTCCGAATCAGACTTTCACCCGCCGCGGGGGCTGGATCACTGTAGCCTGAGTCATCACGAGGTTCCCAATAAAGATATTTTGATTAGACACGAGTCCAAGTGACTCAATAAGGAACTTTAGCACTGATTTGGAACTCTCTTTGTGTTCGTGATAAGGTTGTTTAAATGCGTTTGTCGAACCTTTCGGGACACATAGAACCACTACCCTTTGCATTCAGTCAAGGCCAATAGGATTTTGAATTTGTTTCGCAGGTATAAATGGGATGATACTCTCTTCGCTCACACCGAGCCGACCAACTTTGACTCTTTCTATCACCTCGACCTGTTCTCCCACGCTTCCAAGCCGCAGACACCATGACTCGTTCTAAGAACTCGCACCGCGTTAACCAACGACTCGAATACGCCAAAGAGATAGAGTCCAAGATTCGGACATGGTCCATGGGAGAGGTTTTCCGGTTGAGTACAGTTCATCTCGCCCTCTTTCTGATGGCCCCCATGTCGGTGTTCCGGCCGGGTCGGATTCTTTCGCCAGTAGACCAGGACGAGGAATTCTTGCATCTTGGTTTGACAACGTTTCCTCCGCTAATTCGACATTGTAAGTCTTCAATTTACTAAGTAAAACCGTTGCATGGAAAGAAACTAATTGCATGCTAGTCTTGGAACAATCGGCCCTTTCTCAACGCCGCAATGACGACCCTATCAACCAGTCCGAGAAGAACCTATGTCTCGAACGAGATCGAAACGTTTGTGTCTTGACCGGAGATTCCAACCCCAAGGTCTGCCACATCCTTCCTCTTTCATGGGGCAACAGCAAGGCAGCCATGAAAAAGACTCTGTTGTTGCGTCCGGCTATCAATGCCCTCATGGGAACAGACTGGATGCGTAAACACCATAAGCATATCGCCGACGCGGATAGAGTTTGGAATATGCTTTGTCTCAACGAGAAGCTTCATGAACTTTGGGCACGTGGTTCCTGTGCTTTTAAGGGCATTAGGGTTCAGCACCTGAGTCACCGAGAGTCAATCGTTGTTCTCGAGTTTCACTGGATGCCAGAACTGGAGGATACAAAGCCGATGGTACATGCGAACTTGGTAGGGAGGCAAAATGACTGGACCAAGATGACCACCGCCATGCACCAACTCCATGCTTCCAAGTTACCAGCGACAGAGGCAGAGGCTGAGTCAGGCTTGTCAATCCCATCGGGGAAGCGCATCAACATCAGAATGGCAAGAAGAGAAGCGGCCGCCTTCAAGGCAATGATCGACTTGCAATGGGCCTGCAACACAGCCGCGGCTCTGAGCGGTGTTGCATCGCCTAGGATGCTGCACGAGTACGAGCCATATTGGTGGAGATGTGACGAGCCGTACTGGTATAAATGTGAGGAGGGTATCAAGTTTAATGTCTTGTCATGGCTTGACAATATTGACTAGACATGGACAGGAGGTACGAGGTGGTGTGTAGTATGCGTTGCCTTTGGGGTGAAATGGATTTACGAGATAGAAGTTTGAATAAATATCTCATGGCATTGCAAGATAAACACGATTTCTTTTTAATTTGCGCCGGTTTTTTTTTTAATCAAGTGTTGAGATTTTGTGACTTTGGATACGAGAAGCATGAGATGACATGCGAGAAGACAAATTCTTCTCGTAGACGAAACGTGCAGACTGAGTCGTACGATGCTGCGATGAATGACGCATTCCTGCTATAGTACTCTCGATACACCTCTTTGACACCCTGAATTCCACTAGTTAGTAAGATCAATGGAGCATGTCGCCGCCGCACGCAAGTTGCGAAGAAGAAGAAGGCTGTCTAGTCTATCTCGACTTTGAATGGACGGCCTCCCGAGCACGTCGCACTTGGACCCCCATATCAACGCATGGCCCAAAGCACATATTCAACCATCATGGAATGACATTCAAAAACATTTCACGGAAGGGATCTATACGAGGTTGAGGCCTTAAACTGAGCTGACTCTAAGCCAGTTAATAAGCCAATTATATCCCGATGGGATGTTGCGATCCTATGTCGAATCATTTCCCCCCTCATCATCGGAATTTTCTGATCTGACCTGATGCGGGGAGGTAGATCTGGTTTCCTGCGTATCAGATGATCCGTGTAGAGGAGCCAAGAGCTAACAGGTCTAATGGAGCGCGTCATTCCTTACGAAATGGGGTGGGTGATATATCTGCGTCACCGAATTACTATATTTAGGTGGGTGCTATACGAGGTGCTGGGAAGAGGCATATGCGGTGATGTGGAGGGATATATAAAGGGCGATTTGGGGACTGTGATTGATGTTGAATCAAGCAAACTCGACCCAAACAACTTTAACCGAACTACTATACAACTCATCGAAACCATCATTTGATCATCATGCGCTTCACGAACTCCCTCTTCACAGCCATCGCAGCCCTCACATCAACCGCCACAGCCGGAAACATGGGCTACGCCAACATCCTCGCAATAAAAGGCCCATCCGGCGGCCAACACACAGAAAAGGAAGTCACCGTCCCCTTCGGCCAGCTCACACACTACGACTTGGCCATCAGCGAGCTCCGACTAGCGAGCATCGCCGTAACACTCCCCGGCGGTGCAATCGAGCCTGACATTCAGGATATTACTTGTCAGATGTACAAGGATGAGCATGGACTTGATCCTGGGAGTAGGGAGTTTACTATTGATCGGCCGGCGCTTTTGAGTACGAATACTGTTCAGTTTGGATGGGTGCTTTGTTATGTTGAGGTTGAGAAATAGGGTGGACTTTGATCTTGGGGTGTTGTGCTCAGTGAGGATTGGTGGGTTCGTTCTATCGACCCTTTCTTACTTGCGCTGTTCATAGTCATGATCTAGACTTAACATAAGTATTCTACAAACTATCCGTCTCACTGTGTGAAAGAACTTGCGACAACCTCGATCTCTCTCCTTTTCCTTCGTGACATGGATGACATCTCTGAAAAAGACCACTTGGAACAGTATAAGAGATGAAGTTGTTAATGCCTAAATGACGGTAAAAGCACCCAAAATCCACCGTGATGGGCTATTTGAACAAACTCGAATTCTGTGGCGTGCGTGCTTTGAGGTTGCAGCAGCATCCAAGCCTGCCAGAGGCAGCAAGAATAATAAGGCCTATCACATGACATAGGTCTGATAGGAACCACCTTCCGCCTGTCTAGGCCCAGGAAAGACTCTCCCCTCTTTACCTCCCTTACTCGATCTTCTAAATCAGTTATCCCGGGTTTCAACTATAACAAAGAACAAATTTCCCCCCTTACTCTCTCCCTTCACAAGACTCTACTCAAGAGGATCTCGCCAGGTACACAAATTGTTCTTCCGCTATCTCCTCGAGCCTTCTTTCCCTCGACAAAGCTCTTCAGCAGGATCCCGCCCTTCGCATCCTGCTATTCCATCATCTAGATTCCACCTTCAGGCTCTCAATATCCATCGAAACAGCAACATGCTCTCACTTTTCCCGGGGTATCGTGGCTCAAGCTGGTCGCCCGCCAGCGACAATTCAAATCCCAAACGAAACGCTTCGCATGCAAGACGAAGCAATGCTCCCTCACTTCATGACACGCGGCCTCGTATACTCAGCCTTGAAAGGCACAGCTTTCGCGGAACCCGACCTCGAGCCGAGAAGGAATATGCCTTGTGCGCTCTAGTGTAAGGATCCTCGCCTGTTGGTTTACCATTGATGACGCAAGGTCGGCTATTGCTGCAGAGCTAAGCCCACGCAAAGCACTTCCTCGGGTGCCACCATATTGCTCAGCCTTTGCGACCTGCCTTGAATGAACCAGTTGAGATGCTTATTGTTTCACAGGGAAGAGGCGCTGCCGATGCAGCTCGTACTTAGCCAGGTACAAATCGAGTGGACTTGTGTCGCCATGGAGATGCTTCTTGTCGAGAAGACGTGGCCATTTTGTCGGCGTTTACAGTTTTATTTCAACCTGCCCGATTCCACCTGCCATTGTCCCTCAATCATCTTCTTTCATCATAGTCGTTGTCATCATGGAATCACCTCACTCGCCGAAGCCTGCGCTCCAGCCTCTCTTGGATGAAGCGCAGGGCGAGACGCTCGCTCACACGTCTTGTAGCTCAAGAAGTGCGTCTCCCGAGAAGAAAAAGGACACAAACACCCAAAAGCTGCATATCTCGTGGTGGCTTGAGTTGAGCGCTCTGGCATTCAGTCTGGCATCCTTTAGTGCCCTCGTTGCTCTCTTGTACATCTCCGATGGACAGTCAGCATCGAGCTGGGCTGGACTCTCCTTGAACGCCATCGTCTCTATCCTCGCAGGTACCTCCAAGGCCAGCCTCGCATTTGTGATAAGCACATGCCTCTCCCAGTGTAAATGGAACTGGGCTGGAAAATTTGTCGAGCCTCTGATTGATTTTGATCGATTTGATGCCGCAAGTCGGGGCCCCTGGGGAAGCATACGCTTGTTGAGAAGCATGATACGACACCCGTGAGTATCTTTCTGGTTTTCCCACTGGAATTGTCTCACTTGACTAACCATGATGCATCTTCAGCCACTGGGCCGCGGTTGGTGCCTTCACTGTGATAGTTCTCCTCGCCTACGAACCCTTCATTCAGGCAGTCCTCACAATCAAGGATGTGCCCGTGGTCCTGGACAACACCAAATACAACCAACTTTCGGCAATTGAACTAGACTCAAACCAGCCATCAGAGGCCAGACCTATCATTGGAAGGTCGGCTAGGTTAGATGCTGGATACTGGAACCGAAAAGCAAGTGGAGCGAGCCTTATATCCTTTACTGGCCCGGCCGGCGAAGAGATATCAATTAAACCAGACCTAGGCCTTACGGTTCCAGAAGACATGGGCCTTACAGCGTCCGTCTGGAATGGTTTCTCCTCTTTCGTGACGCCGCGGAATCTTTGGCCCACCTTTTCGTGTGCATCGGGTAACTGCTCGTGGACCCCGTTCACATCTCTCGCGATATGTTCCAGGTGTATCAGCCTGTCCGAACGCACTGTTAGGACTTCAGGAAACTACACGTTCCCCCAGAATTACCATGACCCTGGAGGTTGGATACTGCAGAAGAACGAAACATGGCCAATCGTCAGCAACAAGGATTTCACTGCGAACCAAGGTGTGATGCAGAAGGAACCAATTCCCTGGACAAGTCACAAGATTCCAGAAGCTATACTTGATCTGACAAACTATGACGGAGAGAGGAAGTGTAACTCTGGGGATATTAACTGCCCTGACACGTATCTATCGGCCACCTTTACGACGAATCCTGGACGTACGATTCACTTTCGCAACTCTTCAACACTAGTTCTGGCTGTTCAATACTTGCAGGCTGATAATAGTTGGAGGGAGAATAAAACGACGTGGCAGGACACTCAAGTTACGACACAAGAATGCGGTCTCTACTTTTGCATCAATGAGTACAAAACGAGCCTTGAGCAAGGAGTCCTCAAAGAACGGGTAGTCAATTCGTGGGCAAATAAGACTCCCAACTCTTATAATCCACATGCAGGGCACGACCGGGGTAATGTGGCCGAATTCCGGGAGTACCTAAACAACACTCTGGACATATTCCCTTACTACGTCGAACTGACGGACCTCCAACTCTTCGTCCCCGATGAGCATAACAAGAGCCTGGTGAAGGAAGCCTTCAACATAACCCAGCCCAGCATAGTCCTACTGTTCAATAACATCAGGCGAGGCTTGGAGGAGTTCGACTGCTTGCACTGCTTGAATTGTACAAAGTGGGGTGGAACCAAAACCATAATCTACCCTTCTTTCGGGTCGGACAGGCCGCCTATATTGGGGTTCGGTTTGGGAGAGGCTGGGAACGTTCCTGCGAGTATCGAAAAAGTGGCGTTGAGCTTGACAAAGTGGATGCGTGACCGAGGACTGGCGTCGTCCCCTGCCCGTGGGAATGCTACTGTGATGACGGTCGTCACTCAGGTTCGATGGGAGTTTCTTGTCTTTCCAGCGGCCATACACTTGTTGGGGCTTGTCTTTGCTGTTGTGTCAATCTGGGAGACGAACTCTCTCAAGAGGCCGGTGTGGAAGGGTAGCTTGCTAGCGGCTATTTCGCATGCTCCTGATGGGGAGCTAAGGGAAAGGTTGCGAGAGGCCGCCACTCCTGATGATATACAAGAGGTTGGGAGGAAGAACAAGGTGACCATGGAGCATCAGGATGGCAAGAGTCGGTTGATATCGAAGGAAGAGATGGAATGAGCGGAGTTGGTCGCCATGACTTGTGCTATGGGCAACGATGAACAAGAACTTCAGATGGCTGAGTTAGTGTGCTGAAGATGTATTTTTATATGAGCAGAGTTAAGGTAACCAGAATTTAGATTCGCGCCTTTGTGTCCTAAACAGGATAGGATTCCAATAGAGCTTTCAACGGCCCGGACAGGATAGGCTTTTCAATCGTTGCATTCATCCCCCCTTCCACCTTGGCTTTGTCACCATTTGGGTCATCAGCGCCCGTAGACGAGACGAGAAGAGCAACGATGAAAGCAGGCTGCAGTCCATGCTCCTTCTCGTAGTCTCTTATCTCCCGAGACGCCGCGATACCGCCCATGATAGGCATGCTGAGATCCATAAGAATGAACCGACACTTTTCTGGATCCGCCTTGTAGATTTCGACGGCCTCCTTTCCGTTCTCGGCTGTGTGACATGGGAGACCTAGTTTCTTGAAGGCTTTTAAACAGATGATTTGGTTGATGCGGTTGTCTTCGACGAGGAGATGTTTGACTTCTTTTTCAGGTGCGGGAGGGGATGAGGTTTGCTTGTCGAGGGCTGTGGACTCTGGCACAGACCCTGGTTGTTCGGTAGAGTTGCTCATTGTTGTAGATTGTTTCGGAGCAATGAAATATTTTGGGTAGGTTTGTGTTTGCCTCTCATACTGGTTTTCAGTTGAGCGGGAGGGGTTGGGAGGAAATAGAGTGTCAGAGGTCCAACTTGACTAAGCGGTGATCGACATGACAGATTCTTGAAAGGCCGTCTTGCAACAACGGACCAACAGCTGGCTCGCTTATGACAGGTTAATGGTGTTATTCCCCCACTGATAAACCATTCACATCCCAAATCTTTGCTCCAAATGTAACATCCGATATTTAATCATCCAAAATGCTCGAGGATCTTGATATGATTCTTAGAACAGGATATATTGTTTATGGTATTAATGACGGCTCCAAAAGGTGTTGCCAAGCATAATATCAACAAATACTATAATACACAGAAGACAGCATTTAAACCTAGTGTCATAAAACAGCACAGGTAGCCTCGACAAAGCCAAACTTCTATGGCGGTAGAAGAGAAGATATATTTATGGATTATGAAACGCTGATGGTTGCGTTTCGTCTTTCTGGAACTCCTTTGCTGCCAACCAACACGTGGACTGATCGAGGCAACATGCGGCCCGGCTTTCCGACGGTGTTCATTACGTCGGTATGACAAACCAGACATCCCTGTATATATAACTCTTCTGGTTGCCATTAGGCTTTTTTCAGTTCAGCATTGGACGTTCAGGTTCCATGCAATATTGGCAACCGGACGCTTGTTAAATCTGCAGGGGAAACAACATGAATATGCTCTTATGGCACGATTTGAATTTGACTTCCTACATCACGAGCACAGCAGAGTGGCCATATTCTGGTTGTCGCCAAGAGACCAGCCTGAAACTGTTGGTTGTCAGTTGTCACGTGGGACCATCAATACGGATAGGCGTTGTTCCCGCACTCCCCGTCGCGAGCCACCCATTCAGCCAACTCACTCTTCCCAAATGCAACATTGCTTTAAAATTACAGCCAACGCCAAGACTAGAAATCGGTAAATCAGGCGACGTCCAGGCTGAAAGAGACCACAGCTGCGCGATGTGATAAAGGGAACCGAACCCCGCCCACGATGCATTCTCCGACGCAAACTCGTTCCTTTCAGCGCGAGAGCGACAATCGGTTGCTTGTGTCATTTTAGTGACTGCGCAACCAAAGACATGTTCACGCGACAAACAACTCTGTCTCTCTCTTACTCCTGGCTGGCTAAACTCGCCCATCTTCACCATGGGACCGCCCAGCGACAACTTTGAGCTCCATTCTGTCCGCACCGTGACAAACGACGCGCCTCGTCGACAAACAGGCTTGGCCAAAGAAGGGAAACTCCTCCGATATCGCGAGCGCTCAGCATGGATATTCGCCTTTTACTTTCCGCTCCTTATTCTGCCTTGGATGTTCACCGCCATCTTGATGTTTCGACCCATCAACTTGCACTCCTACCTTAACCAGACCGGAATATACAGGCCCAAGGATATTACATATCTCAAGAGGTTTCGTCTCGCCGTCGATATCCTTACGCAAATTGCTGCTACCCTTGGGGTTCCTATCGTTTCGGCTTTGCTTGCTCATGGAGCTGTTGTATACACACAGCGTCGTCGGTCAGGCCAGCATCTCAGCTTGTTACAATTGTTTACGCTGGCGGATAGACAATGGCTCAACGTTAGACACATCTGGAAATCCTTGACCACCTTACCAAAGAATTGGAATTCATCATCTACCTACCTTCGGTTGGCAGCTGGTCTGATTTTTATCAGTGAGTATCTTTCCATGTGATCCATTCCATTGCTAATGCATCCAAAGCTGCTGTCCAGCCGCCTCTTCGGTCAGCCCTTGTCCGAGATGAAACCATACCAATCATGACATGTTATCCAAATGCATGCAAATACAACAATCGCGATACCTGGATCGTTGGCAGCGATGCCGACCCAAAAGGCCTAGCAGAGAGTCCAAGCAAGTGGATTATCCAAAGAACATCCGAAAAGATAATCAGCGTGGACGAGAAAGACACGCAACAATATCTCTGGTCCGATACTCCTTATTGGCTTGATGAATCTACATATTCAACCGCACGCCTCGATAGAAGGAACTTTCAATGGGCTTTGGGAGTACTGTCGGATGAATCCGAGCATCCTTTCTTCACTTCGTCAGTTTCTAATGGCACTTCGACTGGGATATTCCGACATCACGCCGTTAGAATGGATTCCAAGGCTAAATGCACCAAGGGAAGTTCAAGTTCTAGTTCTTGCAAAGGGACCAGACCATTCACAGCCTCCTTGTCACTCCCCTACTTGAACGTCGAGGTCTGTGTGGATGGGAATCAGGACGCCAACCCCTGGACACTTAGTCGCGATAAACAAGAAATCAAAGAGAGTTTGTTGCTTCAGGTGTCTTCATGGCATGACGACTCTTACTTCGGTTCGGAAAATTATACTATTCAGTGCGATAGTGTTTCGAGAAGGGGTTGGTTCGAACTTCCTAACTACCACAACGGGTACAAGCCTGGTCCACTGCTGGACGCTTGGCCCTCAGAGGAGGAGCTTGCCCGAGACTTCAATGACGACATTAGAGAGGGCTCTTGGTAGGTGTTCTTGAGTGATCAATATGTGAAAGACAAGACTGACATGACGCAGGCTCGAAAACGATGAGCCAACCCCCGGCCCCCTCATGGCAGCAGGACTAGCCATGTTCGGCAACACATCCTTCTTCCACTTGGCCAGCATAGCAGCAGAAGACTCGAATAATCAGACAGCCCAACAGATATGCGAGCAGATGAGGCTGCCATTCACCCGCCTAACTCGCTTGAACTCAATATGCGATTATCTAAGCCTCCAAAGACACCCGGTGTACAATGTGTTGGACCTACTCGGACGCTACTTTTTGTTTTTGGGCGCCGACAACATGACTCAGAATGCTCTCGACATTGCAATGTATTTTGCCAACGAGGCTCTTCTTACTAGTCGCTCTGATCGGCCTCTCTACTACAACCCAGGCGTCATGGTAACCAAGCCTAAAAAGAGTCTACCGGCTTTGGTCGTCATCACGGTTCTCGTCGGTTTACAGGCTATTGGTCTTTGTCTACTGATGGCATTTATCTATTCGACTCCGACATGGACGGCCGATCTTGATGCTGATGCTCTAACCCAGATAGGGGCTCAGCTCAAGGATTTGGATGAAGTCATGTCACGAAATCAGGTGTGCGGTCTCGTGGGAACTGTTGAAGACCGAGGAAACGATGAGACATCTTCTGTAAGGGCATTGTCTACAGAGGCAACTGTTCAGGTTAGGAGACCGTTTCATCTTAGCCTAGGCGGAGAAGGCATCATATCGCCGGGACTATTAAAGGAGGGAGGATCTGGGGGAACTTAATCATGGATGATTCAGCGACATACCGGCAACCTTTAAATTTAATCAGCCAGCCATATGCAGTTGATATTTCGGTTCAGATATGGCTGCAGCACTGTCCTCATATAGTAATACACCAACCCATATTTCCAACCAAGCTCCAGATATTTTTTTCTTGGACTGCACCCTTGGACGGAACGGTTTCGTCAAGAGACGATACTAGTTGGGTCATGACCATGCCCGATTCTGATTGGCTACGTGGACATATCATGAGTTTGCAAGTCTAGCAGCTACCAAGGTTTGGCAATCATATTATACTTACAATGCCAAAGCTAACGTTCCTTCTCACATAGGAATCAGTTACCATCACGAACCCCAATAATTCCTTCTAGAGCCTTTCCTCTCCAAGTCTCATCTCCATACGCCTACTCCACGTCATGGTCAAAGCTGTATTCGGGGACCCCGATTTTCGCCACAGCATCCACAAAACCCACCACAGAAAAAAGATAAGGTCTGATCTCTTTGTCATACCGCGGGTCTAGACACCCCCTGTAAGTTGCAAAGATTTAGAGTTCCACTTACAATAGACACCAAACCAGAACCCGCAAACAACCCCGGCCATATGCCCCATCCATCTGTCGATGGTCTGGAGCCATTACATAAAAGAAAGCTTGGGTGAGTGAAAACCTCGAATTGCGCAATCGGCCTGGTACGCATGGTAGATATAAGAACGTCTCTTGGCTTGGCTCTTTTTTCTCTATTTCATTTATGTCTTATGCGACAACTACGAAATCATCATGGGGACTCATCAACAAGACGACATTGTCGAAACCGCTCCCAGAGTGGAGGCCACTCACGATTTTGCAGAAGATGAAAAGCCTGTGCTTAATCATGGTGGTCATGGACCTACGCAGCGACGACTAAAGGATTACCATATCACCTGGATTGGTCTTTGTAGTGGTATTGGAACTGGTCTTTTCATCGGGGCTGGATCTGCTTATGCTACTGCTGGACCAGCTGGTTTGTTGTTGGCGTATATCGTCGTTGGTTCTGTTCTTTGGTGTGTTATGCAAAGTATTTCGGAGCTGGCTACGCTGGTAATTTTATCCATCCCCTTTCTTGACGTTGATAGCTGACGGTGCACATAGCTTCCTACGGCTGGTTCTTTTCCTCACTGGGCGACTCGCTTTATTGATCCCGCCGTTGGCTTCTCCCTGGCAATCTCTTACGGCTACTGCTACACCATCGCTCTTGCATCAGAATGCTCAGCTGCGGCGGTTCTCGTGGGTTACTGGACAGATCTCAATCCTGCTGTTGTAATCACAGTCAGTCTCGTCCTAATCCTCGCCATCAACCTAATGAACGTACGCTTCTTCGGAGAAACAGAAGTAGTAGCCGGAGCCATCAAAGTCCTCTGCTTCATCGGTCTCGTCATAGTCGCCATCGTCATCACAGCCGGAGGAGGACCCAACCATGAATCCATCGGTTTCCGATACTGGCGTGATCCTGGAGCTTGGGTGAACTATAACGGCATCACTGGCTCCGCTGGTCACTTTTTAGGTTTCCTTTCGGCGTTTGTCAATGCTTCTTTTTCGTTTGTTAGCGTTGAGACTGTTGTCATTACTGCTGCTGAGTCTGTCGACCCGCACAAGTCTATCCCCAAGGCTGCGAACCGAGTCACGTATCGAATTGGTTTCTTTTATATCCTTGGTGCGTTCTTGATTGGATTGATTGTTGATCCTCGCAATGCGGATCTTGTTTCGGGTACTGGAAATGCCAACAGTTCACCTTGGGTCATCGCCATCAGAGAAGCTGGTATCACCGCGCTGCCCTCGATCGTCAACGCATGCATCTTGGTTTCTGCTTGGTCAGCTGGCAGTTCTTACTGCTGGGTAGGATCCCGTATCATTCTCGCTATGACGACGGATAGACAGCTGCCTCAGTTCTTTGGTCGTACGACAAAGAGCGGTGTTCCCTGGGTTGCTGTCCTGGCATCCTGGCTCTTTGGGCCTCTGGCTTATCTGAGTATGTCTAACCCCTATACTTTAAGTTTACTTTCTAACTTATCTAGGTCTCGGTAGTGGTGGTGCCGCTCAAGCTTTCACTTGGCTTCTCAACCTCAGCACAGTCGCTGGTCTCATTGCTTGGGGAACTCTCTGTGTCTGCTACATCCGGTTTCACCGTGCCCTCAAGGTCCAGGGCGTTAGCCGTGATACTCTGCCATGGAAGGCTCCGTGGATGCCTTACACGGCCTGGTATGGTGCTATCGGATCGATCATCATTACTCTGGTGGCTGGATTCCCTGTTTTCCTCAAGGGCAACTGGTCCACGACTGATTTCATTGCCTCTTATATTGGCATTCCCATCTTCATTATTCCCATTATTGGATGGAAGATTGCGTTCGGCACCAAGGTTAGTATTTTCTCTTTCAACCTCATATCAGACGGCTGTTTCTAACTGATTCACTCCAGTTCATTCGGGCTAAGGATATCGATGTATGGTCTGGTCGTCTTCCCCATGATTGGGTCCCTCATGACGCGGCGAGTCATCATACGAGCGACAAGGCCATTCAGTCGGTTGCATAGAGGATGTATGCACTTTGACCCGGACAAGTTATTCGTCGATGGAGCAGTACTTGATTTAAATCTACAGAAGCTATTTATCTCTGCTAGATACAGATCTCCTTGTGGTTGACTTCGTCGACACCTTCTTCCCAGAATATGATGAGATATGATTGGCATCTGAATAAACATAGAGGCGTCAATAGCCATTATAGAACAACATCGTTAACAGATTTTGCCCACCTCTTCCTAATCCATTCGAGATGTTAGAACTTTTTTATCAGCTATTATGTTATTTTTATCATATCTTTGTGGCTACCCTTTGGGGAAGATGAGCTTCCGGCACTGACGCATCCCCGTCAAACTTCGGGATACAACCGCCCTTGATTAAAGTTAATGCATTCAACAAAACTCAAACTGGCCGGATTGAGTCACATATCTCATCACATGATCTGGCCTCTGTTGACTAGAAAAAGACCCTTTCCATCCCTAACCCTCGGTCTTCTGGCTCAGTTATCCCTGGCTTCAACTATCACAAAGAACACATTTGTCCCTAACCCTCTTCTTCTTCTACAAGACTCTCTCGAGCAAGATCCTGCCAGGTCAACCACCTTCTCTTCCATCAGATAAACTCCACCATACGAGCCACATCAATCACTCCCACCTCCTATTCCAGTCCATCAGACGCAATAATGATCACTGCCGCACACGAAGACGACGCATCAACCTCACGGCAGGGACATTGTCCAGGATCAGTTTTCGCGGCTGCCATCATCAACACATTAACCTCAACATCAAGCCCGCTCCTCGAGGATGGAGCCGGGGGCACGGAGGAAGAATCGCTTCAACCAGAGGAACCGACCTCTGAACAAGAAGAGACATACGATGAGTTTTGCCGATCAATCCTCAACGTCTGCAAAAACGGGCCTTTTGAAGAGAGGGCGATCGCAGACACTTGTCCAAGCAATGAAGCCTTCATGGGTGCTCCCGAACTATCGGGACTATTGAAGATTTCTGGAGGAACCTTCTTCATCGATGAAATGACAGGGAGCATTTGTCAGAAACGTGTGTCTTCTATGGCAGAGTTATTCCTCCAGACATGTCCCGGAGATGAGTGCAGCGGTTGGGGTCCAATGGTATGCAACAGGCTTCGGTCCCCAACAGAGAAAACCCTCCCTCAAGATGAGCTCGAAGAAGTGGCTGGCCTCATTAGTTTCCGGTGGGAGCTTGGCTTACTAGCTGACTACCTGGTTGAAATATTTGGGCTTCCACAGCCTGGTGGAAAGATCTGTGTCTTGTGGAATAGCCAGCCTTGGTACTCGGAAGCTATAAAGTACCCCTTACACAGCATGATCTTTAATCGTCTAGTTCGCGGAGGCTTTATACCAACTCCAGCAGTGAATCAAGGTCCCCCATTCGATCGATTCCTGCATTACATGGCAGCTGCGGTCGCTCTCAAAGACCTCCCGGAGCCTTGCACCAACCAATTAGTAAACCAGTTGGTCCTCTTCATGGCTAAGGCGAGGAAATTCCAGGAACAACGCGTTGTCTCGGATCAAAACACTCTGGAGAAAGCTCAAAGATGGTTCAAGGCAATTGGGAGGAGGATGAAGTCGGCTTAGTGGATAGGTAGCTTTACATATACAATCTTCTGGCTCATGTATCCCATCGAGGGCCGGGCTTCAACTATAACAAAGAATACATCTCTAATACATCATAACATCATATCCCAATGCTAACACAGCTATGGGATAACAACAATCTCTCCAGGTTCAATCCTCTCAGCAGCCGTATCCAACGCCTCCTTCCACTCTTCCAATGCAAACTTCCTCACAGTTCCCATACCAGCTCGAGATCCCAATGGCAGAATGCCAGTCTCAACCATCCTGATGAGTCTTTTTGTCTGCTCTCTCGTGCACATCCAAGTCCCCTTGATGGTCAGCGCCTTGAACATGATCTGCATGTAATCAAAGCTGACGCCTGATGCCACACTTCCCAGGAGACTGACACGGGCACCCTCTTTTAGGACGTTTAAGCTGGTGGTAAAGTGTGTTGAGTTTCCAGCTCCTGGTGGTGACATGTCCCAGAAGACATCCGCACCGCCGGGGCCAGCTGCTTCGCTGAGGGTTTTGGTGTCTTTTTCGATGTCGCCAGTGATTTGAACTGTCTTTAGCCGTGTGGGATTGATGCTGGTCATCTGCGAGAGAACAGTGGCGTTGCGACCGATTGCAATGACTTTAGCTCCCATGGCGAGTGCGACATGCACCGCGGCGCTGCCATACCGTCCAGTGGCGGGTGCAATAATAGCTGTATCCCCAGCCTTTACATCGACATCGGCAAGACCGCCGAATGGAATCAGCATGCTGAATAGATGCGTGAGATCATCTAGAGTGTACCCAAGCCCGCCGTCTTTGACATGACCAAAGAGTCTCTTCTCGTCCAGGGGATGACAGTTTTCCAAAGGCAACTTGGCGTACTCAGCGAGAGTCGAATCCCGCCACTCTCCCCGTGCAAGCTTCCTGCTTTCTTCATTAAACCCCTCCATAAAGCCACTAATGTACTTTGCATTCTCATTGTCGCGGCCGAGAATGTATGGGTCAAACAATACGAGATCACCCGCCTGTAGGCGCGCAGCGTCAGGTCCAGTCTCAGCGACCCGAGCGATGGCAATGAACCCAGGAATAAACGGGAATGGTAGTGGGTGGCCACTCTCGGGATCACGGTAGACTTTTGGGGCGTTGGCTCTGAGTGATACGGCGAGGACGCGGACGATGACGCTTCCAGGGCCGGCTTTTGGTGTGGGCCGCACTTCGAGGCGCATAGGCTTTCCAGGCTCGTCTAGGACGAGGGCGCGGTGCTCAGGTGGGATTTCTGTGGTCATGATGGGCAAGGGGGAATAATGTTGCTTGTGGAAGTAGAAGAGAGGGAATGATGGTCCTTGGATGGTTCCTTGTCTACTATCTACGAAGAATAATTCCTTATATAACAAAGCGGTAAAGAATAGACCCAGATTTTTAAGTTTAGAGCCATTATCAAATGCCGTAAAAAGAGATAAACTAGCGGCGGATGTGGAACGATTGGGCTGCGGAGTTTTGTATCTGGACCCAGGCCCAACTGTATAAGACGCCAGGGGTAGTTGCACATACCATACGGTAGCAATTTGATTCCGATCTGACAAATCGAAGCAATCCTATATTCACTTGAATAACCTAGGTAAGCTCTTTAAGCTCATAAGTCTCCCTGCACAGATATAAGGGTACAGTTAAAAGCTTGAGATTCCAAACCAGGCTGGGATTTTCTATACAAGAGGCTGAAGAAAAGTATCTTCTAAACCTGAGTCTACCATCTTTCAACCCTCAAGATGCATCATAGTGTTTTCCTTTGGCCTCTTGGGGTATCCTGACGCCATAGACCATCGTTTCAGCTCTGGGGCCATGGTTTGTAAGCCACATGGCGCCGTCTCGGGTTGCGGGCTGCAACAAGACTCCGGTCTATCATCATGGCCTTTGGAAGAGGCTGGACTTTGCTTCAACGTTATATATTTGCGGAGTTTTAAGAGGGTCGAGGTGCGGACTTGCGGACTTGTGGGTGGAGAATTAGCCCCTGACCTTGGCGTTCACGATAGACAACAGATTCAATCCTGTTTTGAGGTGATAGAATAACGATAATTATTAAACCTGCATAAAAGGCATATCTTCAAAAATAAATTATATCCCCATGTTAAGTAGTACCATCCATCAACTCAACATAGATGCAGCATAGTATCCCGATCCGAGCACTGAACCTCCCCATCCATCAACCCATGCACATAACACTCCCCCCCCGCAAACGATGCTTCTCTGAGTTATTATAACCCACCACGAATGGTGCCTTGAGCCCATGAATTAGATAAACAGAGTCCCCCTCTTCCACCTCAGGTCCTCCCAGACCCAACCTTCCACTCTTAGTGATGAACAGCCGGTGGCGGCAGAGCTCCTCAGCTATATACCTAAACTCGGTTGCCCCGTCAATAGTCATGCCCTAATTTTCCTCATCATCACCAGGGTATACTCTATAGTTCCCTTGATTATGTCTCTCGAAATCAGCTAGAGCGGTGACGGGGTCTAAATCTTCCTGGCCACGCCTCGGTATGCCCACTTTCAGATCCATGGTCAGAGTCTGAGAAAACATTCGCTTAACAATAGTGCCATCTATGTAATATTTTGCCATTTCTAGCCAGTCTAGGATAAATTTGTTCGCCACGGCTGGGGAATCGTCGATAGACGGGTGGTATGGCCGACTCGTGGCCTTGACCCTGTCAATCTCGATAGCGCTGACATGTAGCGTCTGAGAACTGAGATCCAGAGAATAGCTCGGCTTAGAAGCCGTGGCCGAGAAATTTACCTTTATGTTGTCTTGAACGTTGGTATAAAGTGGCAATGGGCGCCTTCTCACTCACCAATCAGGCACCCAAGACAAGACATGGCTGGCTAGGATTGGTAGCCCATGTCCTTCAGGTCTCACAGAAGTAGGAGAATCTTGACACCCAGCAAAGTAAAGTATCTCCAGCCCTCCAGTTATGCCCATATGATGTGCAGCGAACATGGCGAACAGGTCCAGACATGGAGTAACTAGGTTTGAACCAGGCGGCATCCGGATCACAACGAAACGCAACCCCGAAAAGACCGTTCAGACGGTCTTGAGGAAGCTGGCCTAGCTTCAGAGCACTCTCGTAAATGAGTCCAATAGTCGTCGAGACGGGGATTGTAGTTGCGGAAGATAGCGAGTCAATCGCAGTGAAGAATTTGTCGCCGGAAATCGATGATGAGCCAAAACGAAGCTCGAGATCTTTGGCTAGAGCTACATCCTGGATGATCCGCAGCCTACGGAACAAAGGCCTTTGAACAAGGGCTGCGCATGCGCGTCCCAATTTGCCTTCCATAGGGTTTTATATATCGGAAATTGGTTCAAGATGGTTTTCGTTTCCTAATTCATGAGGTGGCGGGCCCAGCTTAAGCTTAGGGGCGTCTCTGTGAATGCGAGTGATGTACCTAAAGGACACAATAGCGAGGTCGCTCGCGCCAGCTTCCTCGCCAAGCCAGCATACTACCAACTTAGCTTGGCTATATATCTTGGACATGAGCTGTACTTGATGTTCCTTCTCCATGTTATCGTTCTGGTTGATGCAGATCTGGTCGATCCAGAGCCTGATCTTCCCTTTTGGGTTGTCGGATACCAACACTTTGATGGCTTGGAAGAGCGACTCTCGGACTTGGTATGGATGACCAGAGATCTCTATTATCGGGTCTTTGGACGAAGAAGTTCCCCAGACATAAGATAAGGCGACATAGTCAGGGTGATCATGTAAACTTTCCATGGTGAGGCGTCCGCGGAGGTGATAGCCGGCAGGGCGGCGGACCAGGTCGATCTCGAGGACTCTGATAGTGTCGGGGTCACCCAGCGGGGTGTATATGGGTGTGGAACTCATCTTGAAGGGTTTCCTTCTATTTTGCGCCGTAGTCGGGCAAGTTTTGGAAGAAGAGGCCTTGTTTGAGGCTGTGGGGTGCTGTCTTTATGTTGCAGAGCTGCGGGCTGAGAACACACCTTGGCGACCCAATTTCGTATGTGGTCGCCTTGAGGGATATTTCTATGGCCTTCCAGGATACAAATGGATGTTTCGCAGATTGAGTCTTCTTTCATTATAAAGCCATCCAAGCACTATCCATTACCCAACGGTACAGTCTCGTTAAACAACTCCCCGTTGGCCTCTACCCCATGCATTAACAAAACCTGAGATAACCGATTAGAAACAATCGTGCAAGATTTATCAAATTCCTCAGTCATTGTCGATGCCAATAGAATCACCCTCCCTCGTCTTAGTTGATCCTGGACTACCTGTATCGTAGGTCGTGCTAGAAGGGTTGGGAAAGTTACGTCTTCCCAGCCACTCCCTCGGGCAAGTATCTTGTCGAGAATCTCTTCCAGAAGATCCATCGCGCTTGTATCTCTACATAAGAGCCCAGCTAGAAATAACATGGAACAAATTCCTCTCCGATACATGTTTCGGTGAGCACACTTGGCGATATCCAGCCCTCGGGCGATTCGTATCAGGATTTGGAGCCAATGTGAGGCTTGTCCATTAGTTGCCGGGCCATCGGTCTGCAGGATAAAAGACTCAGGTAGTGGAGCGAAATTTCGTACCAGATTTTCGTCGCAAAGAACCTGGAAGAAGGCGTAATCTGCAGCATGCATTGCACGCTCGTGGCTTTCAAACTGCATAGGCTCACACTCTACAGAGTGACCCAGTTGTGACAGAGAATCTGAAGGAGGCTTCTTTCCCGAGCTCAGTCTCGACAGATGTCTAATCTCTGTGATCGACTGTCCGTATGCTTCTGCGAGGTCCAGCTCCGATTCTTGCTCCGCGAAGCCGGGCGCTATGTGCTGCAAGAGTTGCTTGATCAAAGCCTCCGTCACGGGACTTGGACTCGTCCGGTGATGCTGGATTGTAATAATCAGACGAATGCGCTGGATTACCAAGTACGCATCTGAGCCAGCCTTTTGAAACGAGACAGAGTCAGACAAAACTTGGCGCTCCAGTCCAACCCAAAAACGTTCCCTCTCTGAGAGGGTAGTCGAAGTACTCCAAGGTCCAACTATATACCTCTGCGTAGTTCGGGCATGAACTGCAGCGACCAATAAGTCCTGACCCTTTTCATAGCCTAGGAGCTTATCTTTTGTCTTGTAGATCAGGTCGTCTAAGCTGCTGAGATATCGATGCAGCCCATCAAAGGTCCCCAATTCCAACTCGACAAACGATAGAAGGAGGTGTACGGAGACAAGCACATCGACTCCTATAATCTGATCTCTTCTGGCCAATGATAATGCCTTTCCAGCATACTTCAGGGCATCGAGCCTGTGGCGAGGGTCAGGCACCCATGCCTGCATGCTGGTGCTTTGGTGGCTGGTGTAACTCCCTTGTAGATTGGCCATGTTTGCCGCTCCGATGGCCATAGAGGCATTGTGAAGAATGGTCTTTCCTCTAGCGGCAATACTCATGGCCTCGAGGCTTGATGGTAGGATGTCGCAAACGTGGATGGCGAAATGCGTCATGTATAGTTCATCCTTGGACCCGCCGAAGAGGCGTGGGCTTGGTAGAAGTGTACGGTACACAGACCGACTTTTACTGCTCTTCCCCTCGGGTGCCCTCTGAAACTCTTTGGGACGTGGGATTTGCAAAAGATGTTGATTTGGCGCTGGCTGGCGAGCTTCTAGGTGGGATTCTACCAGAGGGCCTGCAACCTCACGCCCAGTCACACTGAGACTTTCATTTTGAGAAAGCGAATTCTGAATAGATGAGGAGCAGGTTATGTTAACCCTATCCCCTCTGACTTGTTTGACCTTCTGCGCTGCCCAATAGTTGGCATCTCGGAACTGCAACGGGGCGCTGCCATACGAGCAAACAGTCCCCTTTGTCTCGCAGCGTTGGCATGTGGGTTTGCTTTCATCACACTAGAATTGCGGCAAGAATTAGCAACATGAAACCCCAAAACAGTCGAGGAAAATCGTATGTGTCCGCACCTTTTTCTTTACGCTGCGGCATGGTTCACAGCCCGCACGGCTTCGTCGGAAGTTGGTCTTCTTGGGACGCGGGGGAGCGGGACCGTACATGGCTGGCTCAGGCCAATGCCATAGTTATTTGTCTCAAGTGAGCCGTCAGGATCGGACAGGTAGACACAGAGGTAGGTAGGCTGACAACTCAAGAGATGTAAGATCGGACGCAGCGATCGAGGTCCGGGACCGGAAGCTTGCTTTAACCCGGCTCCGGCCCCACCCGGAACCTCAGCCCATCCATCGGGACCCTGGCTTCTTCACTCCTTCACTCCACTCCTCCACTTCCTATTCGGGTCAGCACAAGCGCGAATTCGTGCTTGGTTACTTCAGATCATCATGGACAGGGATAAACCATGTGAGGTGAGTTCCCGGAGGAGGGGAATGTCCATCATCTCGAATCCTCCTCGTTGTATAAAAGTCTCCGACAGGCCCTTCCTCTGACCGTTGCCCTCTCTTTCACACACAGCCCAGACACACAACCCAGAGATTGCACTTTGAAGCATCAAGAGAAGAAACCACCCTTATTCTTTGCTGCAAACATGTAAGACTCTTCATGTCGATCCCTAGGGTCGTGCAAACCGAGGCAACAACTGACATCAATCATCCGACAGGCCCATCAAACCAGACAGTGATTACGAGTGGCTCGAGACACAGGAGTCTCCTAAAGCCCTCGAATGGGTCGACAAACAGAATGAACTCAGCAGGCACAAGATGGACTCATTGCCGCGCACCAAGAGTATCCAAGAGAAGCTGGTGGCCCTGTCTGCAACTGACGTGAATCGCCCAACCTACTCGATCGCCGGTGAGCTCTTTCGACTGAGAAAGGATTCCACCAACAAGCATGGTATCCTCGAGGTTTCTGAGAAGCAGGATGACGGCTCATTGGGAACCTGGCGAGTCGTTCTCGACGTCGATGAACTGGGTCGAGAGGAAGGTAGAGAACTTGAGTTTCTCGATTTCAACTTTCAGAGTCGTGCCTTTGGACCTGATGCCTCGCGTCTCCTTGTTCTCTTGTCCGATGGAGGCTCTGACTTGGTTGAGTTGCGCGAGATTGATACCAAGCAAGGCAAATTCGTTCAAGATGGGTTCCGTACTGGACCGGGCCGTATGGCTGTTACGTGGCTGGACATTGATCACGTCTTGATCAATCACAATCTCAATGGCAGTCCGACTACGGCAGCAGGCTGGGGAACTACCTCGTTCATCTGGAAGCGAGGTACCGACTTGAAGGAAGCCAAGGCTGTCAAAGAAATACCGCCGACCAGTTCTCTCGCTCTCGTTTCCTCGGTTGGCCCAACCAACAGTGGTCGTGCTCTCATCACCTGCGCCGTGGACTACTCGACACTCGTCTACAGCATTGTTTCCCTCGATGGGGCTGTGGAGGATCTTGATCTACCCAAGAAGCAATCCATGTCACTACCACCCAAAACCACCTCCAAGCATGTGGTGTGCGTGTTAGCTGAGAAAGCGACCGTCTGTGGTCGAGAAGTCCCCGTTGGTTCCGTCATCGCCTACAACACGACCCCAAACACACCGATCGATGAAAGAACTTCTATTGTTTACGTGCCGGAACCGGACGAAGTCAACGCTCATCTCTTTGTCGATGGAATCCAGGCCAGTCAAACCAGAGTTTACTTGACGATGAACAAGAGACAATCGGAGCGCCGTTTGACCTTGGAGAATGATGCCAATGAGTGGAAGATCATTCGGAGCATAGAGACTAGCATCGGATCTCATGCGGCTGTGACCAGCGGTGACCCTTACAGCGACGATACAGTCGTAACCGAGTCTGGCCTCCTTTCCCCATCGACTACTTGGTTAGAACGAGGCGAGACCAAAGAATCTTTGTACACTCAGCCATCCGTCTTTGACGCCAGTGCCTTTCAACTAAGCCAGAAGAGCACCTCCAGCAAGGATGGCACTTCGATCGACTATCTCGTCCTCTCACCGAAGGAACCGAAACACCCGCAAGGCAAACAACCGATCATGATGATTGGGTACGGTGCCTTTGGGCTTTCCGTACCGTTGTCATACTTGGATATGATTCTAGGTGGCATCTCACTGGTTCCTTGGTTGGAGAGTGGCGGATCGTTGGTCATTCCGTTCATTCGGGGTGGTGGCGAACGAGGAGAGGCATGGCATCAGGCAGCACGACAAGAGAAGCGACAGAATTCGTATGACGACTTCATCGCCGTTGCTGAGACTCTCGTCAAGGATGGGATTACTTCTCCGAAGAACATTAGCGTTTGCGGCGGATCTAACGGCGGTTTACTTGCTGCTGTCATGGGCACGCAGCGGCCAGACCTCTTTGGCGCCATCGTCAGCGATGTGCCCTTGACAGACATGTTGAGATACCCTCTGATGGGGATGGGAGCCGCATGGATATACGAATACGGGGATCCTAAAGATGCTGAAATGGCCAAGGTCCTTCGAGCCTACTCGCCTTTCCACAACATCCGCGACGGGGTTCAGTATCCCCCCTTTCTCGTCACAGTTTCTACAAAGGACGATCGAGTCGGTGCTGGCCATGCACGGAAGCTTGTTGCAAAGTTGAAGGACGCAGGAGCATCAGATGTGTTTTTGTATGAGGATCGCACTGGTGGACATGGTGTTAGTGATCCTTTTAAGAATGCGACGCTTATGGCTAGACGCATTGCTTTTTTGATAGAGTTTCTCCAGTCTGAGGGGTCCAGTGCCTAAAGGGGTGGACTACGTAGTTCATTTTCCTTTAGTCTAGAAGGTAGTGTCATCCTGCGTATTAATTAAGCTTAACTTGGCCGTTGAAACCTTAGACTTGAACACGCTGCCATGATCTTGCGCCCTATCTAAGTTTCAAATCATCAATCTCCGGCAGCCGGTCTTGTTCTAGCCTTCAGTAAGGTCAGCTCATTCAGCTTGAACGCAATGTTCAAACCCTACCCAAACATCAGACACCGTCACAAAGGATTGGCTACAACGACCAAGATCATATCACAGAACAACACTAGCCACGTCCCTATAAGTATCCAGCTCACACTCCGTAGCCACTATTCAAACATAACAACCCATAAACTTAGATCAACCCTCCCGAGTATATTCACCGGGACAGCTAGGCCAGAAGATCGAGTATAATAGAACCCAGTCCAACCCTCATTAGCACAAAGGACAACGCCATGGCACCTCACGCCTACAAGTCCAACGACTGGTCCTCTCTCCAAGAAGCCGCCTCCATGACCGCCATATTGGCCAGGGAAGATACTGGGGAAAAGATTAAAAACTGGTTTACACCAGACAGGATCTTTTTCTTCTCGGCCTTTGGATTCCTGTTGGCTGTTGCTGTGGGATACATTATCTGGTGCTCTTGCAGACGGAAACCTGGACAGTAGAAAGGTACTTGCATAGAGACTTGGTAGATTTTCCATTATGGGTACATGAAAGCATAACAAATAAAATACAATTGTATAAATTACTTATCATCTCCTATGAAAAATCAACTGGGCCCTATGTTGCCTTCTCCATGTTACACAGGTGCACATTACAGTAGCTACATTTGACGGGACTCACGCTTTAGTCCAGCCATATTTTCTAGGCGAACGCCATGAGAAGATGGAATTCATGCTGATTCATAGGAAAAGACTGGTTCATGTTAAAAACGACTGATCTATGCTCGCATCACACACAACAATAAAAGAGGGCGCCCTCCAAGCAAACGCTAAGGGATGAATCTTCTGAATGTAACATAAAATAAATCATGTTCAGGCTAAAGCTATCAACTCCGAGCAAACAATATGGGTCTTTTATTGTCTATCTCTATTGTATTGTTATTTGATGCTCGTCAAACAAAGAACAAACGCCATCAACAAAGCATGCTGCATAAGAACAACAAATACACATACCAAATCAAAACATCTCACTCTTCCGTTCAATCCCTCAGTTACTCGTGCCCAAACATTCAACGCAAATACTCTTCTACTTCATCATGATCCATTCAACGTCCATATCCCACATCCTCTCATTATCAACTCGGGGCGTCAAAGTATTCGACATGACAAAAGGGGATCGCCCGATACGCAAAGTCTGCAAAGCATCCATCATTCAGATCATCTGCGGCATCCTCATCTTCTTTACCGTCGTCCCATCCCTCGCATTGGTGATTGTCGTCGTCATACAGGGGCTCAAGGCCAAGAGGTCGCGTGGGGGGTATGTCAAGAAACGGGTGAGAGTCCAGAAGATGAAGACGGATTAGCGAACCAGCTCCTGTCTCCGAAATGTGTTTTTTTTTTCTTTCTTTGCCTTGCTTGGGAGGGGGTTCTGAGGTAAGGACATCGCCTGTTGGTTGCATTTGGAGATCTTGTACTTACTGAGACTCGTAGTTCTTTGCTATCTACAGGGCCTCGGACTAGTACGTCACTCAAGAGATTATTAAAAGTCCCGACAGCAGATGGAGAAAAAGGCTGTCATCTCGGGGACCGTGAAACGATGGCGGGAGAAGGTTGGAGTCATGGTCCAAGACCATGCAGTCAACGTGGACTTCTGCAGTTGCTACCTATAAAGTTATGAAATATACGCTACTTGACTAAGGGAATGTTCTGTCTTTACTCATAACTAGGACTGCTTGTAGGGAGATAAACTTGCCATGTTGACTAAAAGAATTATTTAGTAAGAAAATGCTTAAAGAGTGGCCCAGAAATTACACCCAGCGTGCCACTACGCTTATATAAATTAAGTAACGTTGCAAGTGTGGAATAAGGTTAACCATCTAAAATGAAACCCTGGAATCTAAAACATTAACAAGAACAAAAAGCTGGTGGCCTGGTTCCTCGTCGAGATCTAGGCTGTGCTAACTATTAAACGAGATTCTCTATCGGGAGAGGAATACTTGGTCAAGGGCTCGAAGGGGCGCCCGGTGGGGGGAGGCCGTTGAGCAACCCTACGGAAATAACACAGCTATAACACAACTAAAGCGTCGGGAGAAGGATGAATCAGTCGCCCATTTCTTGCTTAACCATCCAAAAAGAAAGAAGAAAAACTAAAGCCCCGGAACACTGGGAATGGAATCTCCAAAGGCAAAAAAGAGTGGTTCCGCCCGGGATCGAACCGGGGACCTTCTCGGTGTTAACGAGATGCCATAACCAACTAGACCACGGAACCGAGTCTTGTGATTGGTTGAGGTTGGAACATACAAACACCTTCTAAGAGTCTGACCGTGAATAGACAACAACACCATGATTAACTTCTGCACAGCCTGAGGGAGCCTTATAATAAGCTTCAACCCTTCCCCTCCCATCCTGAAAGCACATCCCCGTGCTAAGCGACCTAGTCAAGTGGTTAACTCTTTCTTAATTTCCGCCCCTTAAAACTCTCTCTTCTTTCCGCAGACCTAAAAACCACTCTTTTGCCACCACATCACGTTCACTCAAGAACCTTTATAGGTAAGGTTACCCTTTCATCTCCCACCCTAAAAGCACATGAGTGCTCAGCGGGCACCTGGTCAAGTGGTATAACTTCTTTAATTCCGCTCCTATAAACTCTCTCTTCTTTCCGCAGACCTAAATCCACCTCTGACCAGGTGCCATTACGCCCACCTAAAAACCACTCTTTTTGGTTCAAGACAATCGCATCACATCTTGTCCAGTGTCTCGGCAAAGTATGGTTTATTCATCCGTATAGAGCCAAGTTTTACATACATTTGGAAACCCATCTCTCGGGGTCAATTCCATCAACACTAGAAACTAGCTTAGAGGCCAAGGATCTCGTCCTTACGCTTCTGGAGCATGTAGTAGTACTGCTGCAGAGGCGTCGTCGCTGTAGGAGCTCTGTCACCATCAAAGGTACCCCTTCCATGACCATCGAAGTGAACCTTCCAGGCTGTTCGACGGTTAGCTTGCTATTCAATCTGGGTGTACTGTATAACTTACTGCTGGCATCGAAGCCGAGGTACGACCAGCTGTCGTTGAGGTAGGCCTTCTCGGTGCCGACTTGGATGGTCTTGACCTCGCCCATCTGACCTGGTGCAGGTCGGAGTTGCTTAAGGTCAGCCACCAACTTAATGAGGCCAGTGACAAAGGCAAGAGCCATATCCTTGGCCAGGCACTCGTGCTGTCCATAGCTAAAGGCCGTGACGGCATCCGTCTTGCGACGGGCGTCAAACTTGTCGGCATCAGGAACCTCCTTGCCGTTGCGGCCAGCCATGCCCTATAATACAGTCAGTGATTTTCTTACTTCTTGTGGGAAATTATGGACTTACAAGCATCATGACAACAGGAGTGCCGGGCTGAACAGGCTTGCCCTCGAGCTCAGCTGGCGCCGTAGCAATGCGCACGTTGCGCTGAGAGCTGGTCAGACGCTGAGCCTCGGCGACATAGGCGTGGAGGGTGGCATCATCGCCCTTCTGAGCAATACCCTGGACCTCAGCCCAGATGGCAGCATTCTCGGGTCGCAGGAAGAATGCGAGCACCTCGTAGAACTAAAGCAGTGTGGTCAGTAGATGACTACGGATAAGAACTTGAGGGATGCTTACTGAAGTAACTGGCACACCGATACCACCAAAGGCAGTGAGCCACAGGTTGTCGGTGACCTGGTCGGCATTGTTGCCCTGACCCAACAGCTCCTCGACGAGCTTCAGACCGCATGAGCGCAGAGAGTCCTTCTTGAGGTACGACTTGCGGCCAACCTTACTAGAGATGGCCGAAGCAATACCCAGACCCATGCCGCGGCCGAGGACAGCCTCGTCAACAAGCTTCTTGGTAGAGTTGTAGACGGCAGTGACACCCTCCTGGGCCCAGCGGCGGCGGTTCCATGCCTGACCGGGATCGTTGTTGTTAACGCCCCAGATGCGGATGTTGAGCAGGTGTCGGTACAGCTCAGCAACGCCAAGGGTTCCGTCAGGGTTCTCATCGGTCCGCAGATCAAAGTAGAACAGGTCAGCCAGAAGCTGTGTGTTGAGAGGAATGGCAACATCGCGGATGATGTCGATCTGCTCAAGGCCAGCCTTGAGCTTGAAGGTCTCCTTCTCAATGAGCTTGGCACCCACACGTTCAATCATGTTGTGCACAGCGGCGTGGAGGTTGGGAACCTTGGCCATGGCCTTTTGGAAGTCGGCACGGTGCTTGAAGTTCTTGGCCTCATCACCAGCAAGCATGAACCAGCCATAGTCCTTCTTGCCAGGGAACAGAGTGTTAAGGGGCTGGAGCCAAGGCACGACAAACTGCTTGGGATTGCTGAGAGTCTTCTTGATGGCCTCGTTGGTCGTGACAACAATGGGCTTGGCAGGTGGCTTGGGGTCTGCCTCACTGAACTGGTCATAGGTGCCAATCTCCTTGGCGATGGCAATGTTGGCCTTCTTGGTGTACATGGGCTGCATAACGGCAACCGAGTTGAAGGGGAACCAGTTGGGAACACCACGCTGGATGAGCTTGTACAACATCGAACCACCAAGAGTCTTGTAGTCCTGCTGGACCTCGTTGTAACCCCAGGCTGTCAGGTTGGAGACTGTGTAGTCGATGGTGTTGAATCTGTCTGAGCGGACGAGTGTGACAGCATCAGACAGTACAGCTCGGCCAACAGAGTAGGTAGGCATGATACCGCTACCTGGGTTGCGAGCAGGCTTGATGTCCTCAATCATCAAGCCAGGGTACAGCTCAACCATGTCGGGATCTGTGTACAGCTTCTCAAGGATGTTGGCAATATCAGGGTTCGAGTTGATCTCACTGAACGAGTCGTACTTCTTGAGTCCAAAGAACTCTCGGAACTCATTGAGAGAGGCGACCTGCCACTTGCGACCCTGGATGATACCCAGGACCTCAACGACCTTGAGTGCCTTGGGGACCATGCGGGCACCAAAGGTACCGGCAGGGTCATCCATGGCCTCCTTGAGGATGCGGACAAGGTCCTCATCCTTGAAGGTGCCATTCTCCTGGCGCTCGAGACCGTCAAAGGTTCGGACGCTAGGGTCCTTGGGGGTGTTGCGCTCAAAGGTGATAAGAGCTTGGCCGAGCTCGTCCCAGCTGACATCCTGGAGGTCTTCAGCCTTGCGGCCGGGGAAGAGCTTGAGGAAGAAGTTGTTGATCCAGTGCTCATCCTTCTTGGAGATGCAAGAGTGGAATCGGTAGAGGAGGTTGAACTCGACGCTGACCTGGTTGCCAACACCACGGGGAACACCCTCACCATCGAATTGCTTGTCAATGGCAACTCTGGGGTCCAGGGTCCAGTCACTCTTGGAGTGGTGAGTGTTGGTAATGGCTCGCAGGTAGTCGTGGAGGCAGATGTTGATATACAGTCCGCCAGTGATGAGACGGGCCACGTTGAAGAGGTCATGGTCCTGCTTGGCCACAGCCTTGGCCTTGTCCTCTGCCGAAGCATTGGGAGGGCATTGCAGGGTGAAGCGGCCGTTCTCATTGATCTTGAGCAAGATATCGGCAACATAGTTGTGGAAACGGCTGTAGAGGACCAGCATAACATTGACACCGGCAGGCTGTCCAAGAAGACGCTTCTCGTGGAAGGTATCAGGCTTCAGCTTACCCTCCTTCATGGTACGGATCTCAAGTTGGTCCTTGAGGGATGAACCATACAAGGGGGCCAAGTCGAGATACGACGAGGTATCGGACTTGTTGGGGTCTGTCCGGCTAGTGCGGAAGATGTCGTGGATGATGATGGCGGCATGGTAGAAGAGCATGGAGGAGATACCAGCCGGGTTCTCGGTAAAGTTCTTGTCATCACGAGCAAGAAGAAGGTCGAAGAGCAGGCCAGGGTCGGGCTTGACACCGTGAAGACGCTTCTCAGACCTGACTGACTTGGCGTAGGGTGTGCCAGCACGACCCAGGTTGGGCTCAAGGATGTTGTTGAAGCTACCGTCAGGCATACGGTACTGGTGAAGACCATCAGGAGCCTGGGGGACCTGCTCCCGGAGGATGACATCGCTGTCTGGGGCCTTGAACTCAATGGTATCATAGAGTTCACAGTTGTGCTTGTGTGCGGGCTCGTTCGAGTTGACCACCTCGTACTTGACGTCACCGCCAACGTAGCTCAGTGGAGGGTGCTGAAGGTTACCCCAAAGGGTATCGATGAGTTTGTTGGTGAGCTGGGTCCTCGCCTTGGAGGTACGGGGGAGGGAGGTAAGGATTCCGATGAGGAGCTCTGTAGTTCTTGAAGGTGTTAGTAGTACTCATGCTGGTGACAGTATCAAGACTTACCCCTTCTTGTCATCCAGAGGCTTTCCCTTTTCCACTGTGAGCTCCTTGATGAGTTCGGCGAGCTCTGGAATAGAGGCCTGGCTTCGGACACCAGCATAGTCCTTGATGATATCTGTGGCGAGCTTGATGGGATCATCCAAGAGGGCAGTTGAGCCCGTCTTGGCGTCACCGTACGACTCTCCAGCCTGAAACTTTTCGTTGAACGACGACATGATGAAGCTTCAGGACTTGATTTTTGGAGGTAGAGAAAAGAGTGTATGGTGTATGAGAAGATGGGAACAGAGTCCTGGTTCTGCCAGACTGAAGCTCCTTCAACTCGCCCATTTATACCACAAACGACGCCAACCATGACCCCTCTGATCTGAGGACCTAACCCCTCTTCTCTCCGCGGGGTCCTCAGATCAGAGGGGACTTCGCATTCCCAAGCTCGCATAACGGAGGCGAGTGGCTGCTGGTGATACGAGGGACTCATGCGGAGCGCGTTGAAGCATCGCCGGGACGATCCCCACGATTCAACAGATTGGGAGCTGAATGGCGTCGGGTAGAGGTTGATTTGATTCGCCGGGTCCGTGATTCGTTGGGCACGGGCTGGGCAACAACAGAAGAGCTGAGAGGCCATGTTTCACATGCGCCGCCTTGTTGACATGTCGTAAACCTGTACTGTATGTATCGTGGGGAGCCGGACCGTCTTCCAAGACTCGAAGTCGTCTTGATAGGGTCCGCCGCCACCTTGGACGCAGACGGCCCGTTCCGGGAGGTTGGAGGCGGTGGTCATCACATACCGGAGGCGAATTAGTGGGAGACAAGAATCTGCCGAGGGGGTCTACTTGTCTCAAACAGTGCTGACCGGTTGGAGTTGAGGCTTGGTGATACCGCGAGACATGGACCAAACAGGTCAGACAGAGTGACATTGCAGGAGCAATGATTGGATCATGCAGGAAAAGATGCATATGCCGACGAGGATCCATCTGAATCGGTTAGGCCGATTGTGCCATGTCAAAGAGGCCCTCTGTCTCGGTGCCACCTAGAAGACGATAGGTAGGGAGAGAGAGAGAAGAGAAGAGATGAGAGGTTGAGAGAGAGGGGGTTCCAAGACCTACATTTGCCATGTTTTAGACTGGCATCACGTGTTTCCCTCTTTCCCACCGAACATTTGAATCAAGCATCAATTGACCGCTCAAACAAACACCATCAATTTTCTTGACCATTTTTTCATCTTCACAAGCAAGAATTGAAGTTTACAATCATATGAAAATCATCTGGAATGTATCATCGTAAATAAACAAGAAAATCACACGTAACAAAACCTTGGCACGTCTCCCAGCTCTTGACACATGCAAGACACTCAACCCCGATCAGGACTCTACGATAGGGATTTTCTTAGCCGCCGTCGATCCCTGTTTGCTTGTCTCCGCTAAAGACGGCATCTTGCATCCATCCCAAGTTGAGCCTTTCCCCGCCGTCAATCTGGCCAAGCGCCCGCAGTGGGTTTTGCCCTACCGGGACGGGAGGTGCAGCTTGTACTGTACCTCGCTGAGGTTATTCGCAACCTTCAAGGTACTATAGGTTGCAACCCGTGTCACCGCAGTTTCCTCCCCGCCCGCATACATCAACTTTTTCAGCTCAGCTCTCGTCCCGTAAACGATGTCCCTTTTCCCCACTTTCAAGGCTTTTTTGTGGCTTGCTGAGCTTTTATGACCTGTAATGTCATCCAATTGGCCTCAAAAACGAGACTGCTCAGCACAACCCAAGCGAGAAACAAGCCAGAGTAGAAAAAAACGGTAAAAGATCATCCCCCGCGCGCTTTGATGTGTGCCGTGTCTCTTCTTGCCTTTTGAAGCGGTAGGGAGACGCCCCGTGGCTGGCTGAGTGTCACCCCCTTGTACGCCTCTCTCACCACCAAGACATCAATTCGCGGCAACGATTGGATGTCGTCCATACCGTCAGAATGCCAGACGCACCTGTCATGGTATTCCACGACATGTGCATAGCCTTGATAAAGGATGTCGATGAGCCGAAATCCCTTAACTAGCCCCCCGCACTTTGAGCGAGACGATATCCTCCCCCCGAGAACTCTTGTCCCTCTATCCTCACCCGCCTTCTGTCTGTTTCAATATGCCTTACATGGAGAGTACCGAGTCTTCAGAGCCCAAGAAGCTCATTCTCTGCTTTGATGGCACGGGAAACACCTTCAGTGGCTCCAATGCCGACACCAATGTTGTCAAGATCCTCAGCAAGTTGGATCGCAACCACCCGGGCCAGTACCATTACTACCAGAGTGAGTTCAATTTTCTCTCCAGTCCAAATATTCCCTAACGCTTCAATCAGCCGGTATTGGCACCTATGACATTGGCGAGACATCCGTCAACAAGACGTACTTTGGGGAGATGAAGAGCAACATCTCGCAGACCATCGATCAGGGGTTCGGTATGACATTTGACGCCCATGTCATTGCCGGGTACCGCTTCTTGATGCGTTACTACGAATCTGTGAGTATCCCTCCACTTTACAATACCGTATACTGACCCTCGCAGGACGCCAAGATCTACATCTTTGGCTTTAGCCGCGGCGCCTTTACGGCAAAGTTCCTGGCGCGCATGGTCAACAAGGTCGGGCTCCTGTGCAAGGGCAACGAGGAGATGGTCCCCTTTGCGTTCCGTCTCTATCAGCGCTACCTTGCTGGTGACATCCAGGACCGTGTCGACGCACAGGGGAGATGTGAGGAGGACCACGGCGACACAGACACAGGGTCTGACGCTGATCCCCTGCTCGCCGGCAACACCAAGGTACACAGGAGTCACAGCACCGAGGTTGCCTTGAACGAGATCGTGGCGTTTAGCCAGACCTTCTGTCGCAAGGAAAAGGCCAAGCCCTGCGATGATGGTGATGATGATGATGATCAGGAAGAAGACCAGAACATCAAGGTCTTCTTCCTCGGCATCTGGGACTGCGTCAACTCTGTCGCCGTTCTCGAGCGCAAGACTCCAGTTCCTGTCCCCGTCACTGGCACAGCTCGCTATGTTCGTCACGCCGTCGCTGTTGATGAGCGACGTGTCAAGTTCAAGCCGGCCCTCTTGGCCCAAGACATTCGCGTGTCCAAGCACAACCATGACGACGAGGACATCAAGGAGGTCTGGTTCGCTGGCTGCCACGGTGATGTGGGTGGTGGCTGGCCCTCAACTGAGGACAACCCCCTTGATAACAACAAGGCGGAGGAAATGTCCTTCTGGCAGCGTGTCAAGAACTTCTGGACCTCCCGCAAGGCCAAGGAGCCTAGCAAGAACATCAACGATGACCGTCTGCAGATGAGCGACATCCCTCTTGCCTGGATGATCCGTGAGGTTGAGCTCGTGGGTGAGAAGGAGCCTGATGCTGCTGTCAAGTGGTGCGACAGCCTGCAAAAGTTCAAGGCGCACATCAACGACAAGGAGAAGAAGGAGCAGGCCCTCAAGGGGTTCATGCATGACTCGCTTGCTTTCGGCTACGGCACTGGCTTCTTTAAGGTGTTGATGTGGAAGTTTATGGGTAAGCATTATCACGATGTGTTTAAGTTCGATCACTGACCTGTATAGAATACCTCCCCTTCATCACCCGTTGGGAGCTGGAGCAAACGGGCTGGGTCAACGTCCGCTTCCCCCTAAACAAGGGCGCAGCACGAGACATTCCCCAAAAGGCGGTCCTCCACGCCTCGCTAGTCAAGCGTCTAAAGGAGGATACTGAGTACTGGCCAACTAACAACCACGGCTCAGATACTGCTCCCTGCCTCAAGCGTGGCAGCGATGAGGTTCAGTTCCAGGAGCATCGGGAGAAGAACAAGAAGGACGAGTGGGTCAAGATTCTAGAGAGCGACCCCGATCATCAGACTTATGACATTGTGCATATTGTCCAGTGATGGTCTTGCTCTGTTCGAGTTGGACAGCTCTTGGCGTCAAGGTTCTTGGGTAGGTAGGTATGTAAAGCAACGTGGGTCATCGGGGGCGATTGGATAAGTCACTCAACAGGGCTCGGGCAATGCAACTGGTCAATTTGTCACTTGGAAATGATGGTACAACTTAGGTAGGTAGGTAGGTGTATTGGTAAAATTTAATATCTTCTTGTGGTCGCATTCTCCATGTCTTGGTCGCCAAAGTATGCAGTGCAAATGCGCCCGGCAATTGATGTGGTCGGACAAGAGCTACAGTATCAGCCATCTACTGATCCATGTAGTGTTACTGCTGGAAGAGTACAAGTTCGCAATTAAACACAAGTTAAATGCCAATTGAAGGCCGAGTGAGCCAAGACGAGACAGATTAGGCATAGATACAGGACAAGACAAAGGTGGCATTACTGGAATTGAGTGTATTCAACAAATACATCTCCGAAAGAGTACCAACAGACACATCCTACCACAGACTTGGAGCCCTTCCCTTAGCGTCTCTCAGGATCATGAGTCTTGAAGTCAAACTTGATGTTATCAATCCACCCAAAATTCTGCGTACACCAAAAGTTAAACAAGACACGAGCATATCCCTTTGCAAGCTGCCCCTTAGTCCACTGACAAGTAGCCGTGATACGCTTAAATCCAGTACCCCCATTAACATCATCCCCAGCCTGAAGCTTATCGCCCAATCTCGCAAAAGCACCATCCTCGCCAAAAGAGCACGCTAGGCGCGCGTCGCTACAGCCGCTCTCGCCTAGGGAGGAAGCTTTGTTGAAGCTGACCCATCCTGAGAGTTCGTACTCTGTATTGGGAATTAAACAGTTGGCGTCTATTTCTTGGTAGATGTAGTCGTCGGTGAAGGAGCCGGTGCCGAAGTTGAGGGAGTGAGTCCAGTCGTTGGAGATGTCTCCCACGCTGAGCCACGAGTTGTCCTTGTGCAGGAGACTCCAGTGCTCGGTGCTAGGGGGCGGGCCGTTGAAATCGCCGTTCTTGACTAGGAGGGAAGGCGTCTCGGTTGCTGTACAGACG
>JAALXN010000663.1:0-11679 GCA_012978555.1 Fusarium drepaniforme
TAATGGCTTCTAGTCGCAGCATCAGAGGCGCAAGTTGAGTTACCTTGAAAGCGACAGGAGTCGAGTTCGGGTTCTTGAGGGTGAGGGTCTGCGCAACCTCGGACGTGAAAGGACCTGGGCATCCATGTCAATGTTCAATCCCCGACGATGACGGTATCGGGTGTCGCAGATGACGAACGTCTAAAGGAAAGCTCGAATGGCTCGATATCGACCGACATGGTGGCTCAGTTTCGTCTCGGAGGACTTTGGTTGTTGCTGTTGTTGGGGTGTCGCGAGATGCGCTTGAGGCCTCAGATGCAGCGGTAAAACAAGAGGAAACGTGGCAACCGGGGGGCGGGATGCGAGATGGCTCGGGAAGGAAGCGGGCAGACGATGATTCAGAGACGAGATCGATGTACGTTATCGTGAGTAAGGCTGTCGCGTGAAAGGGGCGGACGAAAATTGCAGAGATTAATATGGAGGTGAAGGAGAAAGGATGGGGATATGGCGTCTGGTCGCTCGCTGCCACGACGTAATTGCTTCTGAGCGCTTCCCTCATTCAGAGCCAGCTTGCACTTTTCCCAGTTGGTTGCTACTTGCTACAGGTGGGTGCACGGGCCACCAGGGACTTGGTCTGCAGTGGAACAGGAACTGCCAGTCCGTCGGTTCCTTGTCTTTGGAACCTTGGCCATCACGACATGTGTGCATTGATAAGCAGGCAAGGAGGTATTAACTTGGTATATTCTATGCTTCATGAATGACAAAAAGACTGTGATGACTGTTTTGTCTTGTTCACTTTCAAGACTCCAAAGAAACAAATCATGTCATCTACTCCACTCACTGACCTTTGTCTCCTTATCTTTTACGCACTCAACAATGACCATGATTGATTCATGTTCATGCAGATTGTGTCGCTGAGCGTGGCCACAAGCTCACATGTCAACTACTTTGACCGCCAGCTCATTCTTTTGACCGCCCACCACGGCCGCGTTCACCAGCGTCGTCGTGTGCTCCGTGCCTCGTCTTGGCCAGATGCACTCGACCAATACCCAGAACGCCATCAGGGCCACCGCCAGCAGCCCGCCCTCTCCCGTCATGACACAGTGGTACGCTCTGTCGGCGCCGCTATAGGTCATCTCCTCTTGCCCTGCTCCGACGTGGATATGTCCGAAGACTACAAGCCGGGGCCGTACCCGGCATACTTCCTTCAGTAACTGAGGGCATCCCTTGCCCCCGTTATCGAGGTGGCCCCTCGGCGGTCCATGGGTGAGGAGGATGTCTGTATCGTCCGGTACGGTACCCGCCCAGACCTGGCGGATCGGGGGATATTGAAAGGCCCACGTCCCGCACAACTCGGTCAAGGGCGAGCCGTACACCTTGAGCTTGCGACCGTTGGCGAACCGCAACGTAGTAGATGAATTGTGCAAGTAGACAACATCCCCCCAATCTAGATCACTGCGCGACGTACCCTCATCCTCACAGATGCGGTCGGGAAACTGCCTCACATACTCTGCATCAAGCAGCTTGTCGTGGTTCCCGCCGATGACAACCTTGTACCGGTGCGGCATGGTGTTGAGCCAGTCCAGCTGTTCCTGAAGCTCCTCAAAGCTTCCCCGGTTTGTCAGATCGCCGGCATGCAGGAGGACATCTCCGTCGGGGACCTCGGGCTGAGCGCAGTGTGTGTCTGACACGCAGACAACGCTGATGGGCGAAGAGGAACAAGAGCCTACTGCTGCTGCTGCTGAATCCCCTGACGTGCTAGTGTGTCGGCGGCGGCTCTGCAGCCAAAAGGCCAGCTGTGTCGATGGGTTGCGACGGAATTTCTGCCATGGTGTAGGTCGATAGTGCGTCGCCATTTATTTATATCCAGTCTCCGTCCATGTCTGGTGATGGTGTAGTTGTCGGATTCTGGAGATGCCGACAAGACACGAGCGAGACACGGTCAGCAGTAGGAGACCAGAGTCAACGACTGTCTCGAGTCCTACCGACACTAAATAATTAAATTAAAAAATGATTCACGCGGACCAGGCATCAGCGCATTCCTAGACTAAAAAAAGGCGTCTCCTGTTCCATGAACAAGAATGAGCTAAGCGCTGTAGTCCTGCGGCTTTTGTGTGGATAAGCCCTGAACAGGACCGGCGCCATATGCAGGACAACCCTCGTATTCTGCCCACGCGAGGCGGTGCCACCCTTCAGCCAAGGCTTCTTCGCCCTTCAAGTCCTGTGCGGCTGAGCCCCCCGAACTTGCAGAACAGCAGAACAACGGTCGGCCCTACGGACAAAGGACATGCAACCACTTCGTAAATGCAGATCCATGTATTTAATACGAACCCGATCGCTCGGGTCAGGTGGGTTGAAAAGTAGACGCTTTTAGATGTCTATACGACCACCCACAACCCCATCCTTGTGTGTATTAATTACCCAGTCTTCGGCTCTATCTCAGAATTTCGTTCAATCGTTTCTACCTGTTCAGCCTTCGTCACCATGGGTTGCAATCATTCTCGATATGAGCGCGAGATGGAGTCTCGTCCCATCCGCCCCGTCACCATCTCCGACCCCATGGGTGGTCCCGTTATGATCCCCCCGATGTTTCGTGACGAGACGGGACGTCCCATCCAGTATGAGGCTTCGAGCCTGAGCCGGAAACAAATCATCGGTGCTTTCGAGCACATGGCCGAGTACCTTGACGAGTGCGGTGTCGAAACAAACGTCGTCGTCGTTGGTGGTGCCGTCAACACAGTCTACCTCGACTCAAGGGATTCAACACATGATGTCGACTTCTTCCTCGAGGATCCAGCCTCAGAAGAGTACATGTCCCTCCACAACGCTGCCAAGTTTGCCAACCGTCAGGCCGAAGGACGCCTCGGCGAGGAGTGGTTCAACAACTCCACACAACTCTTCATGTCGAGGGTCGTCCAGACTTCCCTCGTGTGGGAAGCCAAGCGACAAAATGCCGTCGTTTTCGAGAAGCGAGGAGTCAATGGAGGCTTGAAGGTGTATGCCGCCCCCTGGAAATATGCCCTTTGCAGCAAGCTGAACCGCCTCTGCGAAATCAACCCTCGACCATACGACATGGACGATGCCGTCGTCTATCTCTGCCGAAATCTCAGCCTCGCCGGCGAGACATATGTCAAGTCCCAGGAACTGCGTGACTGGTGTCGGTGGTATAGCCATGATGTGCGAAAGGAAATTCTGAAGCAACTGGACGAGAAATACTTCCAGCGCTATGGGTATAGGCCCATCGTCTGGACTTGAGCGAGTAGCAAGCTCGACCTAATGAGAGTCAGTGTACGATGTTACGAGTGGATTATGCCAAAAAAGATACCCTAGAATAAACCCTTATTACCTACCCGATTAATAATATTTACTTCATTCCTGAAAAGGGTTGTGTTGTGTTGTAACCGTTACGCAAAGTGAACATGTGGATGCCAGACAAGAATGTTTTTGTCTGCAAACTCCTTTGACGCTTCACCACAGTCGAAGCCTGCCAGTGGAACAAACTTTCGTTCATTGTTGTCCCAGTGAGGTATCACCAACGTTTCCTCGATTCGAGGCACCTTTTCTGTCCAGACAGGCACCCTCTCAAACTTGGGTTCCTGTGCTCTCCACTCGTCGAGCATGTCATGGTTGAAAATAGGAGGAGCTTCTCTTGGTAGTCCCATTTCTATCCTTCGATTAAAAGCTAGACAGAGAAGCGCTGGGATACAAGCCAAGCAGGCATATCTTTCCGGATCTGGGTCGCAGGGATCTGGGATGTCAACTACAGCCCAGTCTTTGTGATACCAAAACGCCTCGATCTCATTGCGGATCTCGAGATGTTGGTCGAGAATTAGATGCTCATATATGCGATATAAAGCAGAAATAGGACAGTCATCGGCAGCATCTACCCGACGATTGAGGAGGGGTAGCTCATAGTGTGTTCGATGCGCGAGTAGTTCTCGAGGAGGGGGAGGACGGCCATCTGAAACCTCCGAAACCGTTGATTGAGCTGCTTCGGAACTCTCTTGATCACCAGTCTACGAGACTTAGCCCAAGTTCTAGCTGTAGCACTGCATCGTGAGTGAGGGAACACACCAAACGACGTTTAATGGTCGTAAGCCAAGGAGGTAAAGTCATGGCGTGCGCGGGTGAAGAGACGAGGACATGACCAAGAGACAAAGCAGAACAGAAAAAGGAGTCTATGAAGATTGAAGAAAAGAGCGAATTCTATACATGCATGCAACGAATAGTCTTAAGTTCAAGCAAGAACAAACAATCGCAAGTTCAAACAAAGGAGCATGCTTAAAGCGTCCCACGTTAGCCGTAGTAAACCCGGCTGGAGCCAGGCACGTCACTGAGGCACCGGCTGAATGACGTCTCTTGAGAGCTCCCAGCCCAAGCTCAAACTGTAACTAAGAACCACTACAACCATTGGGCTCACTTTTGGTTGCCTACAGCCACTTCAATTCAGCTCAGTGAGTATACAGGAGCATTAATTTGCCTTTTACTCACTAGGGGCAGCTTCTACTCAACTTATTTAACCCCTTCCAATCATCCTCACCTCACATCATAGCCCCTCACCTCAGACGCTCAACCCCACCATCGACAACCTAACTTACACCTTACACCACCACTCACCGCCAACATGCCTTCCGATCTCGACACCCTGCTCGACATGGGCTTTGACAAGGAGCGCGCCGAGCTCGCAGTCAAGAAGTCCGGCGGTCGTAGGTTACCCCCATTTCATTCATGAACGTACCAGCTAACCCGTCTTAGTCCAGGGAGCTCTCCAGTGGCTCGAGGACAACCAGGACAAGCCCATAGAGGAGATCAAGGCTGCCGCCTCCGACGACAAAGAGGACGATGAGGATGATGACACGGAGGCCAAGATTGCAGAGCTTGAGACGGGCAAGGCCAAGTCTCTGGTCTGCAATGAGTGCGGCAAGCGTTTCAGAAGTCATGATCTGGCAAGCTATCACGCAACCAAGACGTAAGCTGGCCTCCTGCTTTCTCTCTAAACTTGGGCAGCTAATATGATTTTAGTGAGCATACCGACTTCTCAGAGTCGACAGAGGAGATTGCCCCCTTGACCGAGGACGAGAAGAAGGCCAAGCTTGAGGAGCTCCGTGAGCGCCTCCTGGCCAAGAAGGCCGCCCAAGCTATGCAGGATAAGGAAGAGCAGAAGCGCAACGAGGTACGTGTTCATCTTTTGAAGGATCTGGCCTTGTCTAATTATCCCAGAAAATCCGTCAAAAGTCTACGAGGGAGACCCAGGAGGCCAAGGAGGAGCTTGCCCGCAAACAGCAGATCAAGGAAGCCGAGAAGAAGCGTCAGGAGAAGCTCGACGACATGGAGGCCAAGAAGCGCATCAAGGCCAAGATCGAAGCCGACAAGGCCGAACGTCGCCGCAAGGCCGAGGAGGCCAAGGCTGCACGCGAAGGACGAGCTCCCCAGGCCGAGGCCGTCGCCACTCCTGCCGGCGGTGCCGCTGCTCCCAAGCCAAAGGCCAACCACAACGAGGCCCGTCTTCGGTTGCAGACGGGCGGGGGAAACATTACCAAGACTCTCCCCGCTGAGACGACCCTATTTGAGCTGGCACAGCAGCTTGAGAGCGAGACTGGCAATGCCGTCACCAGCTTCACGACTACGTTCCCGAGACAGACCTTCCAGGGTGACGTCGACATGTCCAAGACCCTCAAGGAAGCAGGATTGGTTCCCTCTTCCGTGTTGATTGTGAAATAAATTCGAGTTTGTGTGGGCGTAATTGAAAGGTGCATTGCGCGGCGTTGGTTGGGTATGACGGGCGAGAGGAAGCAAGATCGAGAGACTACGCAGAAAATATGCCAGTTAGGTAGAGGGCAGAAGAGGAGCACAGAAGACTCCGTCCAATTCACACACTTTCACCATCACTTGTCACTTCGAGGGACCCATGATGAACTCAAACCACCCATGGCGGGAACCTTTCTTTTTTTTCAGAGCCGTTGAATTGACCAATTCTCCCTCCGCGTAAACTCCGTTGAGCGCGTTCATCATAGATTCGTATGAAGGAAGCTACTCTGTCCAGGGCGCAGGATATAGTGCCCTCTCTCCATCCTGTATGATCGATCGATTGGAAACCCCGAAGCCATGCAGTCGAAGTGCGAAAAACAAGGAAACAGTCGTAGCGGCGTGACTTTTTAGTCGAAGAGACCGAAGCCCATGTCCTCGTCAGACTCCTCGGCCTCTGTAGTAGTTGTTAGCAATCCGCGACCCAAGCACAGAGATAATTCGAGGGGTTGAAACGTACCCTCCTCCTTCTCCTCCTCAACGGGAGCAGCGGCGGCATCGCCACCAGCAGCAGCAGCACCGCCAGCGGCAGCGGCGGCACCACCACCGGAGCCGACGTTCACGAGGAGGTCCTTGACATCCTTGCCCTCAAGAGCCTATTCGCACAAAAAATTATGGGTTAGAAAATCCAATTCTCGAAAAACGTCGCAGTCGCGGTCGGGTCGTACCTTGGCGAAGATGGAGGTCCAGATGGGCTCGACGTCCTCGACCTTGGCGGCCTTGATGAGGGTCTGGAGCTTGTCGGCCTGTGGTGTTGTCGCGATGACGAGTTAGCCTTCATCCAGCGCACACAATTTCGAGGCCGCGGGGCATATTGGATTTTTGACGGCGAGAGGGGAAAACGTACGGTGATCTCAACACCGTCGTCGGCGAGGATCAGGGCCGCGTAGGACGAAGCGAGCTCGGCGTGAGACATTGTGAATGATTCTGACGGATGCAGGTGGGAGATTGGTGAGTCTGCACGAAGTCGAGTTCGATTGTGGTTTGAGGTCGAATATCACTAACCGGAGTGCTTACCACAGAAAATTACCCTGGTCGAAATTCTCGGGTTGGAGGGCTTCAAGACCTAAAAGTGGAGGGCTCAATAGATTATCCGAGCTCCGTGCCTGCCTGTGCCTTCTGTGCCAGTGGGCAATTGGGCACTGGCTAACGAACCAATCAGAGCCTATGACAAGCGACCCGCTCTGCCTTGCGGCATGTACCCCACCTTGACTGGATCCAAACAGCGCCCCACCATTATCCATTATCGCAGGTTCGGGCTCAGTGCCGTAGTGCAGCGCAGCGCATGGAGGGGGGCCTCTTCTTTAAGTGACAACATCCCTGGCAAACAAGCGTGACATTCAGACTTTCGTACGTAAAAACACTGCGATTGACTCCCCAAGGATTTGTAGCTCTCAAGTCTTAGTCGCCGACCCTTTTCGTCCTTTCTCCAGCTCTTCCCGACCCTCCGACTTTCCACCTCTGGATCCTCCAGTGTCGTCCCTCTTTGCTCGAAGCGAAGCGAAACTACGACGACCTAGTCCATCGCAACCTCCCCCACTGAGGCCCGACTCTGATCTTCCTATCTAAACCTGACCCCGCCGCCACTCTCATCGCCTTTCGTCACTCCACGGAAGCTCGGAGAACCTGCGCAAAACAAGAACAGCTCATACAAGCTTGATATCAACGAATTTACTTAGAATCGTCTCTCGTTTGCAAGAAGCCTACGCTCAACACACCAAGCAAGCTATCCGTCATCATGGACACGCCAGCAATCCCCTTGCCACGGGACCCCCGGGAGCGCGCCATTCTCGACAAACTGATCATGACCCGGGATCACTTGCTGCTCCTCAAGCAGGATCGAACGAACTACATCCGGACGCAGGACGTCATGCCTCTGTTTGATCAGACTATGGACCAGGTTAAGGAACTGACCGTCGTCCGCGCCGAGACAGGCGACAGTGAAGAGAACAGGCGTATGTGTCCATGGTCTACGATACATGCGATTGAGCTGACATTTCCGTCGCAGTGGATAAGGTCCTTGAAAGTTGCTTCCAATTGCTATCGCTCTTTTATCTCACGATCGGACGAAACAACGAAGCGCCTGCGACTTACGCTTTGACATCTACCATCAAGCGACTGCTCGATCACCTGGTTGAAGCTGATGTGTACTCTGCTAAGGACCTTGGCAGCATCAAGACAACACTAGAAGGCCTGTGCAACAGCATCCGCGATGCCGCGAATGACGAATCTCCTGACAAGCGACACCCTCCCTACATGCTCACACTGCTCAGCAACCGAGTGAAGCTTTGCAACAGCACCCTCGAGAAGCTTCAAAAGAGACTAGAGCGAGTCCCCCAGTCCCTTTTGGAGACCCACGAGAAGCTCGTCTCTATCCTGCGATCCATCTCTCTAGCAAACACCAAGTCCAAGGTAGGAAAGTTGTTGCATGTCAAAGAGCCAGACTAATAGTATGTAGTTCTCGAGTAATGAGGTTAAGAAGCTACGAAACCAGATCTTGGAGATTGGCGAAAGCCACAACGGTGGCAAGTTCACAGCAGAGGATGGTTCTTTGGTGGAGGGTGGCGAGGAAGTTCGAGAGCTTTACAACCGTTGCCTCCGGTGGTCAGACCTCGTACTCGAGCGGCAAGTTGAACTACTCCTCGCTGAACAAGATATGTGCTAATTCTGAGAAGACAAGGAGAAGTCGCTGATCAATGGCGGCCAATCTACACCGAGTTGCTCCAGATTCGCAACAACCTCGAGAAGCTCTCCCTGACACAAGCATGGTCTCTTCGCGAGACAGACCTATACGACTTTCAACGACAGCTTGACAAGATTGACGAAAGCCGAGATGCTGGAAACTGGCTGGACGATCGGGGGCGTACCGCTGACCTCTGGACTCAGCGCACCCTGCTGTACTTGATCCGACGGTCGTATGCGTACATCTACTCGTTCATGCTGGCGTCAGAGCCGGTATCGGAGGCGCTGCTACCCGTGTACAACCAGCTGCAAACTTTGAAGCGCTGCCTAATTGAGGTAAAGAAGAACGGCGGTGTTTCGTCTGTACGAGAGCTCTACCCGTACAGCATGAAGGTAAGTGCCGTGTTTTTGCTTGGCAATGCATCGCGTCTAACTCTTAGCAGCTAAACTCGCTCGACAACATGAAAGTAGACGGCAAGTTTGTGGTTAACGGCGACGTCCCCGAGGGGCAAGGGAGCGTCAGTGAGCTGCTTGCTGAATGCTTCGATCTCAACTACGAACTCAGAGTTGCGGCGGAGGAAGCAGCGGAGAACGGCAACGGAAAGGCAGATGGACATGTCGAGGCCAAGGAAGTGGAGGAGAGTAAGGCCGAGTGAAAAGCGGTTAATGGGCTGTCTGGTGTACCGTGGCGTTTATTTCTACCTTTAATTGGAATGTTCCTGGTCGGATGGATCTCGAGGTGTTTTGGTGGCTGCTTGGGTTTGCTTTGCTGAGCTTCTAATAGGACTTGATTATAGGGATATGGATATGGAACTGGGTAGGGACAGGGGCTTTGACAAGGTTGGGAACAAGGAACGGATGTATCACTCGAAGATGGGGGCCTCCAGCAATGGGCGGATGGGAAAACGGAGACATCCTGGTAGTGAGCAATGCAGAATTCAGTTATTTATGTTATTACGTTGAACCATCTCTTGGTACTAGGTGAAGGTGTGTTGGGGATCAGGGCTGTCTAAAGGCAGCGCGGAAGGGGTAGATCTGGATCTATTCGGTGGATTAGTTGAGGCACATGGCTATTTGTTTGCTCTGGGTATTCTCACCTTGTCCATATCCCATACGCCGGATGTAGCGTAGATGTCCTTGCTCAACTGCTCGCGCACCTCTTCGACTGACTTGGCAACACAGACGAGGGTGCTTCCCATGAAGTCGAGGCTGTCAGGGTTGTCATCCTTTGGGACACTGTTCAGAAGGGCACCTTTCCACGCATTAGCTTCTCTTGCTTCGGGTAGTAAGAATAAGGCAACATACCTCCCGTCTTCCAGCTTCCATTCTCAACATTGGGCTGCATGTTGCTAAAGTGAATACTACAAACATCAGTATACGTTCAAATTACAGCCAATTGAATGCTCACTGCCTAACTTCGAGCCTCTTCTCACGAACACCAGGCTTGTCCGGAACAACAACGAGAAACTCGTACTTGCCGGGTGGCACCGAGACGGACTGCATCGTGCGAATAGTAGTAAGACGAGGCGTGACTCTAAATCGAGAAAGGGAAGTTGGAGAGATTCGAAGACGTGATGCCATTGGAAAAGTGTTTTGATTCAAGACGTTAGCGAGGTAGGTTTATATCGTTGAGGTTTCCGTAGAGGGTAGCTGCGGGGGTGACGATTCTAGGTGGGGTACAAAAGGCGCGCCGAGTGCGCCTTTCGAATCGACATGAGCCTCTCCACCGAGGATTGGATGAAGTTGACGATGCTGATGGGCCGATCTGCGCCGGTATAGTGGTAAGGTGTTTTTGACAAGCGTGGTATACTAATGGATAATTTAGCTACCTAGGCGGTCTGTGACTGTAGCCAACATATTGGCTATCATGGTGTCATGTCATGATAGGTTCATATAGAGCCAGTGCAGTAGTATACTGTGCCACTGACAATTATAAATGATCAAATAGAATCCCATTAAAGACTTTATTTAATTAGTAATCTCATCAAGACAATGTTGTTGCGTTCTTTGACGAGTTTACAAAGTGGTGGCTACAATTGAGGTCATCCATGTTCAGGGTGTGCGGCGTTAAAAGGAACAAGAAACCATGATAAATCCCAAGACCGGCATCGAAGACGAACGCCCCGAAATATGCAAGTTAACCGATACGACTATCGTTCTCTATTTAGTCCGAATCATATATGACTAAATCCCAAGAATTGCCTCTGGCAATGCTATAGTATGAACTAGTATGGAGGTGTTGTTCGAAACACCGTACGAGTTGATCAGGTGAGTGCTATGCTCCCACCACGAAGGTCAAGAGGGCGACCGAACCATCTCTTCCGCAACGTAGAAATAAAATATGAGAAAACATGCATTGCAAATAATATTATTTACAGTTTATTCTAAAAGGCCATGACGCTGCTTACCAAAAACCCTCAATCATGACAAACTCTTGGGAGCTTGTTGGTCCCCCGACTTCAGCTACAAAGCTCCTCAAGAGCTCTTCCCCTCAATTGACCCGAGGTAGGTATCACAACGGGGTCTCATGGCCGTTTTGTGTCCTCGTGCAAGATTGAGTCACATTTAGAAGGGGAACAAAGTAGATCGGCGACACAGATTTCCGACCTGTGACGACAGTCTGTATTCCTCAAGGGGAAATACGTCCTGGGTCAAATGATTTCCAGGGTAGCTTCAGCTCCGAGGAAAGCAAGTCATCCCCGGAGACCCCGGGTACTAGCGACTCCCCGAGCTCACTCCGTCCTTTCTCCTCGGGAGAGACCAGCCGCCGGATATAACGTCACCGCCCATCACACGCCTCCGTCCGATCAAAGCGTTCATCAGAGAAAAATCCTTGCATCGGGTATCGTATGTCATCATGCTATGTATGGGGGACTAGAAGGAGGGGAAGGATATTATGGGTTAGGGTCGGGTTGCCACGTTGGCCCTGGATGATGGTGCCATAGATTTCGCGTAGATGCGAGAGACGGAGTGTCCTCTATGCGAGAGGAAGAAGGGATTTTTTGAGTAATTCCTTTTGAGCGGTTCGTTGTTTCGCAATGTCGTCAGTACGGGCCAGCGCCGGAGCATACGGAGATGGAACCCGGCTTCTCTCCGCTCCAGCTCCGAAAAAGTACCATCAAACCTCGGCGTTGCCTCTCCGTCCACGCCCCCATGTCATCAAAGGCCCACGAGATCGATGGTCTCGAGAACGTAAGAAAAAAAAAAAAAAAA
>JAALXN010000664.1:0-31130 GCA_012978555.1 Fusarium drepaniforme
CAGAGGGATCCAGAAGTCAGCCAAGCTGTTGGCGTGGTTGATGTGGCATGTCGCTCCGAAGCGGAATGAGACACCACTGAAGACAAGGGCCAGGATGATGCCCAGAATAGGAACTCCCCATCCTGCAGCCTGGGCAAAGATCATAAAGTTTCGGCCAACAAGTACCTGCCAGCAGATCTGAAGGTGAAGAGATACGGATCTGAGAAACACCCACATGACGCCAGCCCAGCCTCCGAGGAGGAGGAATGCGCCTGAGGCGCCACAGACCTGGCTCGTCTTCATGCTATGAGGAGTGATCTCATTGTAGCATTGGTCCGGTCGCGCTGCTAGCGGAATAACAAAGCCCAGCTGGTTTACTGTATCAGTAACTGTGTGCCAGGACCTAGAATATTAACTCACATTCATCAGCAACACGGCAAAGGTTAGGCATATGCTCAGGTAGTGGCGGTTGGTCTTTTCCACGGGCAAGCATGCCCATGATAGGAGCAAGAAGACGCAACACAGCACACTAAATGCGGCGACCCAGTTCGCGACCGCTGTCAGAGTCTCGAAGCGATCAGGGTACACCCAGTCGGTCATGGGACATGGCAGGCAACATTGCATAGTGCCAACCGTTTGACAGAGCCGTCCATCGACAACTAAGTACTTGTTAGATGACCCGAGGACAATCCTAGCTCAGACACTCTTACATCCACCCTCATCGGGAAATAGCGTTTGGTCGAAGAACGGCGGCGGGCATAGGTTTAGCCCAGTAGTGTTGGCCATGGTGAACGGAAACCGGAATGAGACTGTCGATAGAAATCAAGGGCGCTGGCCACAATAGGCGCAGGTCCTGTCGAGAGAGAGTCCCCCTGCCTAGTCGATGAAAGTCGGAGGTCGTTCGAGTCCAATGGGATAGAACGTAAAGCGCTGGTCGATCGATTCGATATTGAGTAGAACAGTGGACGCCGATATGAGTTCAGTACAACTATAACACGGCGGGCGGTTTGTCGATATGTCGAGTATGCGTCACTAGGCGGCAGTACCGAGTTGGTTTCGATGGGGTTGTATACAAGCAATGGTGAATGAGGGTTGTATACAAGAGATGGTGAATGAGCTTGTACACAGGAGAGGGTGAATGAGGTAGGACGTCGAGGAATTCCAAGACGGTATAGTAGACAAGAGTATTACACAAGAAGCATTATCCAAGACACAATAGACAAGACGGCAACACCAAGATGGTGCGGTCAGCACAGAGACACAAGAGACAGACAACGAGCAAAGACGAGACGAGGTCGCGCGTGGGGAGGAGGGTAGGCGGGTCATATAGGCTGGCGGGATGGAGAGAGATCTGGATATTTGGCCAGCAGCACTACCGGCATCAAGCACCACTCGCAATACGGGGATCGAGGGACCAAGCTCGAGGCGAGGGTGGAGGCATCGGGTCCCCTCTGTCTTGTTGCCACCCCTGCTTTACCCATGCTGGACCGAGAGAAGGCTCGAAGAGTTCCTTTGCATCTACATCTCTCCCACCAACTCGGGGCCGTATAGACCACGGGCGAGGGCCCTCTGTCGGGCATGGCACCGGGACCAGGGCTGTTCCGGCAGGGACCAATGGGGCCGTGATGGAGGGCTGAGTTGACGAGTCCTCAGGCGCTGCGACTACTGGAGACCACGGCTTGAACCGTCATTGGGGGGGATGGTGGTCGGTGATGACGAGCGGGCGCCCATTCGGAAGGGCAGAAGAGGCGGCGAGAGAGGAGGGGCACAATGAGGGAGCAGGGGTCGCTTGACCTCCACTGCGAGCAGCGACCCACCAACACGCAGCCCTGAGGGTCTCTAATGGAGCCCGTTTCCCAAGAAGGGCATCTGTTGCTGCCAGGTCCCAGGGGCAGAGGCGAGTCTTTGGCGGAGCCGGAGGTTTTTAGGTGGGGAGCAGTGTTTTCACCGCAGGGGTGAGGTCCAGGGGTGTCGATGTGTGTCTCGGCCGCCACGACACTCCCCTTGCATCGACTCCGGCGACACGGCCGCCCAACCCCAGACCCCGGTAATGAGATTGTGGGCGATGGGTGACTGTGACCTCACTCACTCAACCCAGCAAGCCCTGTGTGTGTATTGGTATCAGGTCAGTCGTTTCTCCAGGCCCAGATCGATGGTACTCAGGGTCCGTGAGTCCGGCTTGTACCACAGCCAAGGAGGCGGCCACGTTGAGAACCTCTAGTCTCGTCAAGTCGGCATGTCATTGGCAATTGCTCAACCAAACAACAGGGCTCAGTGGTAGAAAATAACATGCAGAGGAGATGAAGAGACTGCCCAGGCTATCCATATAGACCAACCATGTGCCTCGATCTACCTCTTCCACCTTCATGGGTGGTACAGTTTTCTTCCATGCTGACCTTGGTAGTTGGGGGCTACTTGGCTAGACCCTGGCGGGCTGGGCTGATTTTGAGATGCGTTATGCGAAAAAGAGTCTGCTGCAAGCCTTGGTTGGATCTTGGATGACGAATAACTGTGCAGTCTCGGCTATAGTTCGCAGGTTGGGACTCGAAAAGATTTCGTCAAGAGGCGCTCGCACCTATACTCGGTCCCGCCGGTTTGATCATGGGTTAGGCGTGCTCTGGCGGTGGCTGTTTTGCGGGGCGGCGTTTCTCGAGGCCTCACTGCGCCATTATCAAGGGTCCTTGTTCGATGTTCTTGGACGCCTTGTCATTGAAGGAAGGTGGATTTTCTATCGACAAACTCGTCATTCCAGAGACGGCATCGTCATCACCACCACTGCCAACGTTGATAACGTACGCAAGTCTCAGGGCCACGTTTCTCGCCCATCATCGAAACGGTGAACGCTCGAGGGGGGACCCATCTGGGTGCCGTTCTGCGCGTCTCAGGGCATCCGGTCAGTCCCTCAGCCGTGCTTGGCTCCAGGCAGGTTGATGGCTCTGGCTCTGGCTCTGCAGAAGGGCGGAGTTCCGTGCAACCGTTGAATCTGCGAAGCTTAATGGGCGGGAACCAACGAGAGGCGCCGCCACCATAGTGAGTATTTCTGGAAACCAGGACGGCTACGTCGTGCGATACGTCGCCTTGGCCGATTTGACTTGCTTCTTGCTTGCTGCCTGCCTGCCTGTGAAAGAGGCAGCTTGGTTGAGTGAGTTGCATTGTCGCATCGAGGCGGGGCATGACGAGCATGTCCAAGAGTCACGGGATCGGGCCTCCTTCCAGTTCAAGTCCATCACGGCGCCCACAATTTGTTTCTGATGGCCCACGGTAAGCATCCAAGGATCTCTATTTTTCTCATTCCAACTATTCATTTGTCAATCAAGGCACGAAGTGTGTGTACATGTGCCCCAACCGGACATGTTCCCCTCGAACGAGGATGATCTTGCGCTTACTACATTGTCCATCACAATACCCCATCACCATCTCGAGCAATGCCGATATCGTACCCGTCACCATCCACCATCGAACGAGCCGTTCCCGTTGGTGCGCTGCCTTTCAAGCACATTAGACTTCCCTAACGCTCCCGCTCATCCGCTTCTCATCACCCAGTCGCTAGAATTGAGTTATGTGGCTGGTTCTGGGGCATCAATATCAACGCTCGTTAAGGCTGATCATCTTGTGTTGGTCCCAAGCCATCGCGAGAGGCCAAGTCTATTCGACAGACTACAGCCAGTAACTTCTCTCACAGGGCTTGTGAGCCGTCGCCCAAAAAGCACTCAGACAAGACACAAGCCGTCCTCGCGCTATGACTGGCCTCTCGGCCCTTCTCCCCTCTCCGCTGATTTTCTCCACTAGACACGACGCACCCTAGTCCATCACACCCTCATCACTCCTTGTCACTCCCGTCCTGCCCATGCTCATGTTCATTGATCCTCTTGTCGCCGCTTCTGTCTGTTGGTTGTGACTCGCAGAAGCCCCTTGTTCACATGGGCTTGTCATCAAGCCTACATCTGGCCTTTGCCACTCAGGAACCAAGTCTTCTGTCCTCTCGCGATACCCCGACTTGGCTTCTGATTTGCCTCTTGGAATTTGACTCTCGCGTCTCCCCGCAGCCGTCGACTTTGCCGGACCCAGTCACAGCGAAAGATGCCAGTTTCCACTGCAATGGCAATCTCGCGTACCTACATCAATAATAGCTTGCCGGCAAATGCTAAAACAGACAAAGCACGTCTATTATTGACTATAGGCATGGACTCGTCGATATAAGCCGCATAACGCACCCGGAGAGGCGGGAATTTTCAACAGAGTTCACTTCAATGCCTTAGTCACCACCTGCCAAAAATTCTTCCCTGTAGTATATCAGACCAGGGCCCAAGTTGCAGATCACCAACGGTTGGTGATCGAGGGCCGCCGAGTTGCCGTTCTGGTCGTATTATTCCTTTTGCCCAAACTCGATGCAGGCTTACACATGATGATCACATCACATCAGGTCATCTTCTCCTCAACATCCTTCACATGGAGGAAACTTCAAGTTGATATGTCGCATCTGCACCAAGAATCAAAAACGAGAAATTGAGCAGGTCGAAGTCGACCATCCCAACAAAAACAAAGGCATTGATTGACCGACGTTGGCTAGTTGGTGTGCCACACTCTTGATGCAGGTACCTGGCATTCCCCTGCCAGCATGGGCCAAAGGTCTGTCATGTCACTCCCCGGTCAACTGTCAGCCACTTCCGCTGCAACTTGGAGAAGTTGGTGGTGTGTCATCTTTCTTTTTCTGTCCCTTCGGCCCTTTCTTGCGACATCCCAAGACACATGTGGGAAAAGTCAAACGGTTAGCCGTGTGCACTAACAACTCGGCCGAACGAGACACATCCCGCTGTCTTTTGTACGCGTAAGAAGGACGTATGAAACTCGCACTCTATACTGCTCGTCGACAAACCTCCTGAAGATCCGAGCGAAGAGACGACTGTTGCACCAACTCGTTGTCGGCCCGCTTCTCAGACCCTCGCCGGAGTCCACACCTACCTATTCTTGGGCTGTTTGAATCCGGTGGACAAAGGGGCCCGGAAGACTCCGATGGTTGTCAATTGATAGCCAACATCATTTCTGCAGACTTTGATTAACACCATCCGTCCGTCATCTTCCCCGCATTCTTCCTTTGGTAGCTTGCCTCTCTTACACCCATTCGGCACTTCGATCGTCAGAGTAATTAGAAAAGACAACATGTGAGGCCGACAAGTGTCGGTCACCAGCGCATCAAGATTCCCCAACAATGACAGACTCACTGATCTATGTCGGGGTTTGATCTCTTTCCGAAACGCCCTGCATCGAAAAAGCCTGGGGCCGGTGACCGAGACTCTGACATAGTCACGGCTCACATGCCCTTTACGGCTGTGTGGCGCTTTGTCCATTTGCATTCATCTCCCTTCCAGAAGCTTACCAGTAGTGCTAGAGCCGTCAAGCCTCAACCTTGTCCCGATTGTCAATGCCAAGTTTGTTGTGTGGTGGAACAAGTTCAAATTCCTGGGCCGAAGTGTCGCCAAGGTCTCGTGATACGGGGAGTTTGACCCTATCAGAGAGAATAGCTCAGGGCAGTATGTCGAGCAGAGTTCCTCTAAGCAAAGCAAAGTTGCCTTCAAGGGATGTTGTTTCGTCACCAATAGTCCCCTATGGTAATGCTCAAAACAGCCGAAAACAGAAGAGAGCCGAAGAGGTGAGGCCGGACCTACCAATGCCACCAATGGTGGTATGATCCAACTGTCGGGAAACTTTTACGAACATGGGACCTCACTAGCATCTATGCAACCCCCTACCTTCAGCCCTTGACTGTCCCGCCGCCGCCCGGAAGCGATGTCGATTTGGACATAAAAGACTTGACCGTTACATTGCCCCTTGGCAAGAACTCCACAACTCATAAGCGCAAGGCTGTGGTGGGTAAAAACGTTGCGATAATCGGCAAGTTCCCCAAGGTCTCTTGGCGTGCTGTTTGAGCAAATTTGACCTCATGCCTAGTGGCACTCAATTCAGCCGAAAAGAGCGCAAGATTAGATCTTCTTGACATGCACGACGGGTAAAGGACCTGGATGATGCTCTGCGGCGCCTGTCTGGGCGCAACAGGGGTCTTGCGAGCGGTCAACTCGATTAGTTTTGCGCCGGGCCTCATTCTGCGCCGGCTTGCGCAAAGGGAGGGCTTAACTATGCAGGGCGGAACAAAAGATTGGATGACGAAGACCGGAATACCAGTATGGGCACGGATGTCATCGCCGCGAGGTGATTCAAAGGACTGAAACGACGGACACAGGTTCAATGACCAAATCCACCGAACCTACTGTTCTCTTGAAGAAGTGATTTGTGGCACGGTCCCCAGACTCCACGCACAACATCACCAAGACCAAGAACGGCTTGGGTGGTTACCGACTCAGGCGCGTCCCGCATACCTAGTCGTGGGGTTGGTGTTGATGAGACCCATGGGTCGTTCGGGAGGCTAGCTGGATTTGGTTTCAACGCCGGGAGTGTTTGAGCTAGATCGCCTGAGAATTCACAACCACTTTTGGCTTCAAGCATCATCTAGCAAACCTGGAGTGCTTGAAGCCAGGTTTGCGATCGCCGTTGATTCCAGCTCCAGGGGGGGCTTGCGAGGCCAAGGCGGGCTCAGACCGAAGGGGGGGCAGCGGAACTCTGAGAACTGCACTGACAGGCAAACCTAAAAGAGAAGGCTGCCTGGGTATACCCATGCCAGGTTTCAAGATGCCCCTCTTCCAGAACGACCTTGTGCTTCATTGTTCCGGGTTGCGTCGCAAGGCATCGGAGTTGTAGGCACACAGCGCCGATGAGGCTGGGGCTAGTGTTGCCGTTTGTGGACGAAAGAGGCATGCTCGTGTATTGACAGCAAGGAAGCAGTTGAAGCCGTTATTTCTCTGCTCCGAGCATAGTCAACGCCACTCGGCTGCATTCTAGCAGTCGCAAATTACGGATGTCAGGACAAGAGGGTGCGGAACTATTACGTTGTTGCAGCCGCTCCGTTCAGGCCTCAGACCTCAGGATAATAAGCAATCTTGGGGTTTAGGTTTTAGTGGTCGAGGTTTATCACGGTCCGACATGGAGCCTAATGTTGCGCTTGATGTTGCACTTGTATGGTGCCATCGTCTTCCGTTTGGAGAGAGGCAGGGACAAGATCTGTTGTCAGTGAACCCATGTCTTGGCTTGGCAGTCGGTTGGAGTTGGGTTTCACGTTTTGGCCGTAACCATGCCCTATCTTGGCATCTTTACGGTCTTGGCGGAACGAGCTGGACTTGTTGAACGCCCTGCTATGAAGATCCAGGCTATAGATTCAGCAACCGAGTATCATCTCAACTCCAGCCTGCCATCCGAATCTCTTGTCGAGATATGCCGTATCTCGGTCCCCCGCGGGCCCCCGGGGCAACCAAGCCTGAGACGGCGGGTATTTCCTGGTTTGGCTTTCAGTTGAACCGCGTCTGCAGGCTCGACTTCCGTGTGGTTACCAGGAGCCCGACCAACTGGAACCGAATCGTGCGCGTCTTTTTTTTTTTGGGTGAGGGGATCACCCCCCACGCGGTCGCGTTAAACCACGCAGAGCAGGTCGATCGCACGGTGCAGGAAGTAGACATGTTCCAGAAACCACTTTGGAGCCCAAGAGATAGGGAGGGAGGGGGAGAAACATGTGTTTCCTCATACGACAGGATGCCTGAGCGCATTGGTCCTTGCAGGAAGCTCTAGCCAAGACGAGGAGTTTACGGCCCCTGGTCTGAGGAGTGAAAAAATGCAACCATGTGTGTTCCTTCGCGGGAAGGATGCAGCCGGGTGTCTTGGGATATCTGGGCTCGGGGAGTACGTAGTAATTTATCGCCGACAGAGTCTCAACGGGACGGGTCGCGGAGGATTAATATGGTACATATAACACTAGATTGTTCATTAACATTGAACACTGGAGGTTATGTTTATGGAAATAAAGTAAATATGCTACCAAACTTAACTGTTGAAATCCTCGTTACATGAGTTCTGAGCCAAATGTGAGCAACACAGTGATACAGTTTGAGCAAACTACCTAATTAGCTACCTAAACCCGAATGGGCGCATCAAGTCATCTACCAGCAGAATGGGACAGAAATAGATCCCCCTCTGGCCAGATCTCTTGATACTTCTCTAATGTGAGTTTAGCATCCATCCAGGACATTTCGACATTGGTCCAGGGTAAGCGACTTCACATGTGTTACTTGGTGAGGAGTAGGTGGGTGAACGACTCGATCGTCAACAGGCACTGACAATTAATTAGACGGGTGTTATGTAAGTACAGTCAAAATTTTGTTTGGTGTGTTTTGACGCGGATTCATCAATATTATATCACTTGGTGTGACAAGCTTTCTGGTTTGTGAAATGGATGGTTGTATGGTGGCTGTGGATTTGTCTTTGCCCCGCCATTGACTCTCATTTTAGCCTCACTCTCTCTTCAAAGTCTTCAATTCTCGACAACCTAATCATATACAAGAAGAGAGAGGTCACCAAAGCAGGAAATTCATACGATACAAAGAGTATAAGCAAAGACCCAACACTACAGGCACATCCACCCAAACCAATTTCACAAAAACCGATCCCTCAACCACTATCGACCATGGCTGGAGAAGCCCCCATCGTGTCGTCCAGACAGCTTTCCAACGCTGAGGGAGACCCTGTTGCCGTTGTCCGTGTGCGAAACCTTCAGACGACCATCCAGGGTCCCAAGGACGCCTGGGGTCGTGGGGCCAAGCAGCAGCCTCTCTTGGTGTCGGCCGAAGTCTCGCTCACCCAGCCCTTTGGGACGTCATCTGCCGACGACAAGGTCGCCTCGGACACGGTGCACTACGGGCTGCTCAGCAAGGCTATTTTAAGCACTCTGGGTCGTTTACCCAAGTCGGGACTGTCACTGAGCGATGTCCTGAATGAGCTCTGGATTGATCTCACTGGGTTCCGCTACAACGGCCTCAGAGGACCCTCGACAAGCGAGTCAAAGTCGTTCCTGGATATTACTTTCATCCGTCGGCTGACCATCTCACTCGTTCTTCCCAAGGCATCACTGATGGGGAGTGCAATCCGCCTTTCTGGATCTTCCCTCTTCAGTAACTCGTCGCTCACATCGCGAAGTCTGGAGCTCGGCCTGGAAGGTCTTCGGGTCCCAACACTCATCGGCGTCAACAGCAACGAGCGCAAAGCCAAGCAGGTCGTCATAGCGAATGTGCGGATAGACGAGTACGAGAGTATGTACGATGACTATGCCGTCCTCGAGAGTGTGGTGGTCGATGTAAGTATAAGCATGTCATGGCGAATGAGTCGCAAGCTCACAGTTTACAGGCTATGATCCCATCATCGTATGAAACACTGGAGGCTCTGGCAGCAGACATCTCGGTGCATGTTGCTAAGAAGCTGCGATCTAAGCGTGAGGAGTTTTATGGATCGATTATTCGCATTGGATTGGAGAAGCCTACCGCCGTGCCCCTTGCTGATGCGGCCTGTGTCGAGTTGACAGTCAAGACAGAGGATGTCAAGATTGATGAGACCCAAACTGAGGTCAAGACGGAATAAGTCGAGACAGAGGAAAATACTGAGGAAAAGGCAATCTAATTGAAGCATGGAGATATGAAGTATGAACAGAAAGAAAGAAAAAAGACCTATGTACACTGCTCCTTACGTGATTCCCAGATACACCCCTGAAACCCAACTATAGTACACGAAAATGAGACGAATTCGCAAACCCATACGTGAAAAGCAACCTGCGCCTCTGAACCTATTCCATCTTTAAACCGCAGCGAGGAACGTCTCCCTTCGTGACGACGCGAATGAAGTCAGGATCTGGGTCAAACAGCATGACGTGAAAGTGCCTGACGGCATTCACAGACTGCAGTGCCCGCCAATTCTTGAACCACATGACCTGCTCTCGTCAGTATTTACTCAGTAGAGGTCAGATTTGAAGTCATCACATGTTCATTAGGGACATTCATCCGGAACGTCGTCGTCACAAAGTCATCAATCTCCTGCCTCGCCCCGTCGGCCAGGTCCCCCGTGGCAGGGTCCTCGACGAGGTCAAACTTTGTCCACACGACAAGATGGACGATCCTCGGGTCTATGCCGTATGGCGCATCGTTGTGGAGGATCTTGTAGTCGTCCTCAAACTCAAAGGGGGCGCCGCGCGGCGCCACAGGGGCAGACCAGCCTAGCCGTTGGTTGAGGATGAAGTTTGCGACGCTGCCGTGCTTCTTCTTGAGGTAGAAGACAAAGGCCTTGTAACGGCGCAGGGCTGATGGAACGCGCTTGAAGACCTCGAGGCGGTTGGACTGGACGATCTTTCGGACCTCGTCCCAGGAGAGGACGTGAAAGTGTGAGTCTGGGGTTGAAAGGATGCCGACGTCTTTGGCTGAGAGGTTCTGAAGAAAGTCGGGACATCGGTCCGTCCTCTCGTCCTCTGGGATGTTGTAGTTCCAGTACTGAAGAGTCTCTGCGCTGCCCATTGTCGTGTCTTGCAAGATAAATAAAGGGATGAAGTTTTAAAGAATTCAAGTTATGGTGAGATTTGGGCACCGAAGGATTTATGATCTCCGGATCAGTGAAGGAAGGGATAGCACCCCGTCAGTTGCAATAAGCCGGCCGGTCGGACTGTATTTCTCAGGGGCAAGAAATCGAGTCAGAGGAATTCTAGACGTTGGATGGCCCCCGTATGTCTGACAAGTCGGTGAGCATACGATGTTTTTTCTTTGATGATGGCGTCTGCCTGCGATGACGAGGCGTGAAGCTCTCCAAGCCGAACAACCGTTTTACGTGGGGGAGAAAACGGACCGTTTTTCCCACATGACGGGCGGCCGGCCGGCTCTTCTCTTTCTCCACAGGGCTGCAGATGACATGAACGTAGGTAGCCAAGCAATTCTTGTATCTTTTCGTCATTGTGGTAGATATTTGGTATCAAAACTTGGAAAAACACCATAGTAGGATTGCACAGAGTTGTAACATGTTTGTAGAGATGGCATCAAGTTTCCACTTTGGAAGGGGGTAGCCGTCGTTGAAACAGATGCTTGCCTGCTTCGATTGGTGGATGATGATGCACTGGCGGGTCCCCCAGGTCCGGCTCATGGACTGTGGATTGTTTTGTGTTGCAGACGATAACGATGACAGGCTGGGGGGTAAGTCTTGGCTCTACCAGGTTGCTTTTTTGTGGTCTTTACCTTGCCATTACCACCCTGTCTGTGAGTGAGTGTGTCAGTGTGTCAGTGAATGCTTCCCTTTCTTTGTCCAAAACAGCTCAAATCGGCTATGCACGTCGGCCAACATCCATGATGTGACATGATAGTTCGGCTTATGTCCAATGCCGGGCCCACGTGGCGAGAGGCATGAAAGAGCGCAAGAAAGAAAAAAAAAAGAAAAAAGAGAGATCTATTGCCGCAGCGGAACGGAACGGGAGAGGCGCTTAGAGATGGATGGATGGGTTGTCGTCTAGGCCAACCCAACCGACCGACTGTCCTCCGAGAGAGTTCCGGTCCGTGTCTCGAGGCGATATGAACGAGACCGATGTTGCCCAAGTGATTAGAACCACACAGCCTCACTCAGGCGAATACATTTCATCCCTGGCCATGTCTCCTTCACATGGTAGGTAGAGAGAGAGACAACGACAGACAAACTGGTTCGCAGGGAGATCGACCGGGAGATGGCACTAGTTCACACAGTGAACCTAGCCCGTCGTCGAGCTCTCGTCCATTCACTCATTCGCATGCACTCCAGTCTTATCCACTCTCTACCTTTCACTTCATTTCGCCGGCGACTGGATTGCTTGCTCGTTTGCTTTACCCGGCCAATGACAGATCCCAGATATGGCCCAGAGCCGCCTGGCATGCTTTGGACGCCGGCAACGGGGAGCTTTGACCTGAGCAGATCCTGGGAGTGGGAAAGCTTGGGCCCTTAATTTAGGTCCATGGACAGGCGGGACTTTCATGACACGACACACCTGTACTGTACTAAGAATGGAAACAGCTTAACAACCTACCCAGCTGGTTGAGAATAATAATACAAGCAGATATTTCGTTTCGTTGGTGAGTGGCGTAGTAGTCAACCTGGGACCGAGATTTCGCCCACCGGCAATAGTACAGGTAGGTAGGTGAGCGGTTTTGTTCGCCTCAAAGTAGAGACCGCCACCAACAAGGTCCCCGTCCCGTCTGGTCAGCAATGGATCGGATATCATGATGGATGGTGATGGATACCCGGTATCTGTTGCATTGGGATCCAACCCAACTGCAGCCACATGCAGCAGCATCTGTACAGTAACAGATAATCGTCGATATTGGCTTTAGTGGTTCGCCTCTCAATCATGATATCCACCACAACCTCCATCCTGCTTCCGTTTCCATCCACGTCTTGCATCTTTACTCCCTCGGCTTTGAAATTCGTTCACGGTCTTCATCCCGAAGTTCGTCCTCCTCTTGATGGATGGGGGGGCATTGATTCCCCTGGTTGGTTGGCACGCCACCGAGGGAGATCGCTGGTGCAAGTGGTGGGGTTGCTCCCCATGTCCAAGGCAAGACCAGAAATTAATCATTACGACGAGATCCCAGATACGATGTCTGTCTACTAGGTAAGAAAAAAGGAGAAACGGGACATGCCCCCATTCCCAGTGACCGCCAGTTGCCTGAGCTTGACCGATGTTTTGTTTATATTTATATCTCACCCATCTCCCTCTCCCTGTGTCTCATCATAGCTTGTCTCCTCGCCATCTATCCCCTATCCTCCAGTTCGACAGCGTCTACAAGGTGAGTAGAGACAAAAAAAGCCTCCATTCCCTCAAATCGTAGGCATATCATGATGAAACATTGCAATTGCCAAGCCCCCGACGTCAACAAAGACAAAATAGCACACAACAACCACTCGCAAAAAAAACACACCGCGTGCCAGCTCAACAGCTAACGCCCCCCAGAGCTACTAGACCCGAACCCATCATAACTTGACCTGTCGCCCAAAAGGTCGCCTCCCGCCCCAACGTAACCTACCTTTGAACCAAAAGGAGAAAGAGACAGGAGATAAAAACGTCACTGTTACTGTTACACTTTTTTAAACCGCGCCCTTTTTTTTTTCCTGCTGTTCAATTTTTATTGTCAGCTCTCGGACTCGCCACCCCCACCAACACCTTCCAGTTCTGCTGGCTGCTGCTGAGCTACGGGCATCACCGCCCCGCATCCATTCTCGGGCCTCCACCTCCCTCCTTTAACCTTCCGTCATTCCTGACCCAAACTTGAACCTCGACACATCCTCCCATCCTCATCAATCCTCCTTTTTGAGCCCTTTTTTGCTCTTCATATTTTTGCTCCCTCTTAAGCCTGACCGCTTGTTTTGCTCCATTTCCTCCTGTATCCCTCTTAACCGTCACAATGGCCAGTGCAATCAAGAGCGCGCTGCCTACCCACCTGAAGCCTCACTCTGGCAGTGATGATCAGCTCTTTGAGCGCCGTCATGGCAAGACGCGCAGTCACATGGTGAGTCCTGCATTGTCCTCCAGATTCCCTCAGTCCTGCGAATACCTCGAGAAATACCCTACGATCCAATTCAGGGGGGAATCAGTGACATGGCGAGCATCTTGGGGTCCCAGTTTTGGCGATGATAAGGCCTAGCTGTCCATGCGCCCCTGAAGCTTTCAGTCACCAAACGGCGTTCAAGCATTCACAACCGCACACGGTGGAATTACCCTTCTGTCACTTTCTCGACTTTAAAGCTACTTTGCAAGAGCCGAAAATGACGGGACGACGATTCACTGCCCTCACCGACCATGATCACAAGCTTCTCTCCGCCCCTTATCCGCACACCTTCGAAACATCAATTCCCACGCAACCAAACGAAAACAACCCGAATCTCAGAATAAACTAACACACGATGATTCAGGCTTTCGAGAACACCTCGACCAACGTCGCTGCCGCCCAGATGCGAAATGCTCTGACCAACCTCGCCGAGAGTGTCAAGGACCCCGAGCAGAAGAAGGCAAGTTACGAGCGGTGACCATGGCTTCATAAACATGTGCTGACCATGCTCCGCAGCTGTTCGATACCGAGATGGACAACTTCTTCGCCCTTTTCCGACGATACCTTAACGACAAGGCCAAGGGCAACGCCGTGTATGCCTCACCTCCCCGAAACTTATATATACTGGCTGGTTGCTGATGATGCTCGCATAGTGACTGGGACCGCATTGCTCCCCCCGCCCAGGGCCAGGTCGTCGACTACGAGGACCTTGCTAACACCGAGTCGGTCCAGTTCCTGAACAAGCTGGCCGTCCTCAAGCTCAACGGTGGTCTCGGTACCTCGATGGGTTGCGTCGGTCCCAAGTCGGTCATTGAGGTCCGTGACGGCATGTCCTTCCTCGACCTTTCCGTGCGACAGATCGAGTTCCTTAACCGCACCTACGACGTCAACGTGCCTTTTATCCTGATGAACTCGTTCAACACCAACGACGACACCGCCGCCATTATCAAGAAGTACGAGGGCCATAACGTGGATATCCTCACCTTCAACCAGTCCCGATACCCCCGAATCTACAAGGACTCGCTGCTGCCCGTCCCTAAGAGCTTTGATTCCTCCATCAACGAGTGGTACCCCCCTGGCCACGGTGACGTCTTCGAGTCTCTGTACAACTCGGGTATCCTCGACAAGCTCCTGGAGCGGGGCATCGAGATCATTTTCCTGTCCAACGTTGACAACCTGGGCGCTGTTGTCGATCTCCGCATTCTTCAGCACATGATGGAGACCAACGCCGAGTACATTATGGAGCTGACCAACAAGACCAAGGCCGACGTCAAGGGTGGTACCATCATCGATTACGAGGGCTCGGTCCGCCTACTGGAAATTGCCCAGGTCCCCAAGGAGCATGTCAACGAGTTCAAGTCGATCAAGAAGTTCAAGTACTTCAACACCAACAACATCTGGCTCAACCTCAAGGCCATCAAGCGTGTTGTGGAGAACGACGAGCTCGAGATGGAGATCATCCCCAACGGCAAGACCATCCCCGGTGACAAGAAGGGCGAGTCGGACGTTTCTATCATCCAGCTCGAGACGGCCGTCGGTGCTGCCATCCGTCACTTCAACAATGCCCACGGTGTCAACGTGCCCCGTAGACGCTTCTTGCCCGTCAAGACTTGCTCTGACCTGATGCTGGTCAAGTCGGACCTCTACACCCTCAAGCACGGCCAGCTTCAGATGAGCGCGGCCCGCTTCGGTGACGCCCCCCTGATCAAGCTAGGTGGCGACTTCAAGAAGGTCTCAGACTTCCAGAAGCGAATCCCCTCCATCCCTAAGGTGCTGGAGCTGGATCACCTCACCATCACCGGTGCCGTCAACCTCGGCCGCGGCGTGACACTCAAGGGTACCGTCATCATCGTCGCAACAGAGGGCAGCACCATTGACATCCCTCCCGGTTCCATCCTCGAGAACGTCGTCGTCCAGGGCAGCTTGCGTCTTCTGGAGCACTGAGTGGAGAAAAGACCGGTTTGGAGGGCCATGTTGTAGGTGCCAGTTGGCTCGCTCGTTGGCAGGATGTTGTTGGAGTCACTTTGATCACGACCTGTCGAGAGTGGATAAAGATGGCTATACGAGGGCACACACGATGATGAGGTGGAAGAGAAGAGTTAATACTGGTGTCATGGTTGAAGAGGAGGCGAGTCTCCCACACCTACGGACAAAAGGGCCCGGCAATGGGCGACCAATCGCTTCTGATGACAAGAGATATACTTTGCGTATGTACGTACTTGACAAAAACAGCAATAGCTCGTTACCTTTACATAGGGTACAAGAGCACATTTTTTAATTGAAAAAGGACAATGGCAATCTCTCTCGAAATGAATGAACGTGCGAGCTGAAAAGGAGGTGGTGTTTGTTGACAATGAATGGTCATGAATGATGTGACGCGCCACCAGATGGCATTGACTTTTGGCGGCGGCGGCATCAACTAACCCAAGCCAACCAACTATCACCCGAAGGTCTATCCTAATTTTGGGATCAGATCTAAATCTTAAATCTTGGAACGGCAAGTTTGGAAACCCGGGCTAAAATTGGCCGTGGCTGGGGGGGTAAAGTAGTCACGAGAGTCGAGAAGGAGGATGAGAGTGTAAGACGACGGGCCATGTGGTGTCTGTGGTGTCGGCACAGATAGGTCGTTTCTTTGACTTTTGGAAGCGCCGTGAAACACGAGAACAATTGCATGAAACAAAAGTTACGTCTCGGTAGGGTAACAGCGGTGGCTTGATTATGGCAGCCTTGAGATGATGCATGCGGCATGAGTGACGGATGACGGAGGCGCCAAAGAAAACCAGAGCAGGTTTGAGGGTGAGACGAGGGGTGAGAGAGTGTGAAAGTGAGGGGAGGGAGGGAAAGGCTGGGGATGATGGACGCAAACGGAACGAAATCAACCATGCCATCCATCATTGATAGACACTTGGAGATTGCTCGGCTGTATAGCTTCTATGAGAGGGAGATCAAAGGACCTGGATCGACATAGTCATGACTCTCTATCGGTGAGGCATTTCAAGGTGATGTTCAAATAGAGCCAGGGTAAGCTGGATAGCTTCAACTGCTGCATAACGAACCAAATGCCGAACTCTTGGTCCAGAGGTACCTAGGTACATCATGCGGACGTAACAGTTGTTTCTATTGTCCAATGCCCACAGCGGGAGGCATTAATAAGGATATTATCGCGGTCAGGCCAGGGAGAGGCCCAGTCACCGATAACCAACGCGCCGAGCGCCCAGCCGGCAGCCCGGCGTTTTGAAGAGATAGGTCTGGGGAGATGAATGGGATGGGATGGCAGACGGGTCATGGAGAGAGAAAGTTGGCCAACAGCAAAACCTTGTCCAAGAGCAACAATTCTTGAGCCAACCAGGGACTGTGTAGAACTTTCAACCCAGGTCAAGCTCTAAGAGAGACCCATCATTCCACGAAGCGGCAATGCACGTCGTTGCATGCGGGCGGGGCTGAGGGAGATTGCGTCGCTGATGCAGCCCAACGAGAACTGGCCGACCAGTGGGTAGAGACACTGCAAAGAGTGGAGATGAGCACAGGAGGACAAGGGCCAGGCGTGGACGCTAATGCGGTCTCTAGACCAGGGCGAAAAGAAAAAAGTTGGGGTTCCCGAGCTGCTTGCTCATGATTTGCTCGTGGCTCCGGTGCTCTTTCAAGACTCGAATCCCGGACCACACGTTGGATCGTCGAGTCTCGCTCGTGCGTCGCTTCGCTTCGATTTGATTTACTTTTTTCTTAACTTCTTCAGTCTGGGCTCTTCACTGCTAGGGTATCCATAGATCCAGACGGACAAAGGCGAGACATGCTGAGAGGAGGATCTACCCAACGGCGCAGAAACTGTCTGAGAATCGCTCCTTCGCCTCGCCTCGCCTGGATTGGCTTGACCGTTGGGTGGCAGCCAAGGCCTTGCCTGCGACGCTGATGAGACGCACCACCGAGGCGATGCAGTCGGCTCAATAGTCCTAGCAGTAGTAGTAGTAGCAGTAGCTGCCGGTCGTCAGTCTGGTGGTCCCCGACTGTGAGCTTGCGGCGTGGCGTAGCCGATGCTGTCTGTGTAAGGCCATCAGCCGCGGTGGGCGATGCATAGCTGCCTTGTGCTATTGGAATTCGTCTTCATAAACTGCTCAAGTGTGGATAAGCAAAACTCTTTGGGGGCTGCGAATACCACCATTGACGTCGACCCATTGGCTATCCACGACTTCGAGGCCATCGGCTTTGACTCAAAGAAGAGGTCGCCGAACACCGTGGACACCATCACTTGCTGCTTTCCGACCATCCATCAACCATGCTCCGCCCCAAAGCATTGCGTGATGATGGGAAGAATGAACAAAACAGTAAACATGCCGACCCAGAAACAGCACCAAAGGGCCGGCTTGGCCTTGGTGTAAGTTGACGCTAGAGGGGACGAGGCGGTTTTGGAACCAGACTGACGGCATGTGTCACCATCCATTGATCGATGGCATGGCAGAAGGCTGGGGAAAAAAGGGCAACCACCAGTCCGGCTAATTATCCATCTCGAACCAGTTCGACTAAAAGAATGCATCGTACGTAGGCCATTGCGTATGCTGTCTTTGCCCCTCCCATCTAGAGGTTCTCGGCATTGCAGACTTCTTCAAGTCGGGTATGGGCCAAGAAGCAGGATGAAATAATGGATGCGTAGGGCATGCCCGCTCCTGTCGATCCGCCAATGCCAGAGAAGGGTGTCCGTCAGCATGTAAAGATCTTGCATGGAACAGACTGACTGGCGTCTGCATGCTGTGTTGTCTTTTGCCCGTTGTCGTTGCCCGCGTTGTTCGATTTTCAGCCCAAGCAACGCAGCCACCCCGCACCGTCAAGGCACAACCATCCAACCTAATTCGCAGCTAAACGCACTCACCCGGGAGCTGTTGAGCGCTTGCTGTGCTGATCGAGAAGGCTGGAGACGCTGTAGGCGCTGAATTGGCAAGCCATCAAACTCCTGAGCTACCCTGGGGGATATGATTCGAAGAGCCTAGCAACTTGATCAACGCCCCTTTCATCAACGCTTCCAAGAAACATGAGAGTCATGGCAAGATCCGGTCAAGTGGATTGCAGGGAAGAGAGGCTGCGCAAGCTCGCCATTGGAGCTATCGAAAGGCCAGGGGGCGAGGTCATTAAAGTGCGGCCCGAAGAGGAAAGGTCGGTGCGCTAACGAGATCACATTCTAAAGCGGCAAGCATCCAGACCGCCCATGAACAACAATCTCTCAGTTATTGCAGGCGACAACGCTGAGATTTCCCGGAAAGTCATCTGTCCAGGACCGTTGGCGACATGGGCATGGGTGCTGATCCTGTGCTCCCCCATTCTTTATCGGAGAAACGTGCAATGTGGGCATCGGCAAGGGGCGAGTGAGGTGTAAGAGAAAGAAACGACAAGCTCGTCCTGCATGTTTGTTTGCTTGCGTCTCAACACACAAGGAACGGAAGTCATCGGCTAACGTGTCCAAACCAAGACACAGCAACAAAGACCTCGCTAGCGTCAGCTCGTTGAAAGGCTTACAGCGGCTACCATTGCTGGTGGTGTACAGTAACCCAGAACCAGGTTGCAGAACAACGGCTAGCCGGGCAGGAATACCAGCTCCGATCTCCGCCGGAGAGGCGCGGCTAAAGGGACGTACCACCATCGACAGTGGGCGGCGAGTAAGGCTGGAGATGACCAGAGATCACTTCGCCGGGCGGAGAGCGAGAGTGGACAGGGCATTTGGCCACCGCCTGTAGGCCAGAATCAAGACTTGATCCAATAACGTCGCGACAGGCCCGTTCGCCCCCAGGAAAGTAGTAGCATTAAAGGTAACCACCGAAGGCCAAGAGTTGGTTCAGGGAGCCGACTCCAGTTCTGATGGATCGAGAATCATGGGAAAGGCTGCGTCCGCAGAGCAGCCTGTGGGTGGTGTCGGATGTCGTGGGCACTCTGGCCGGGCGCGTGCCACTTTTTGGCTGCCAGGCACAGCAACCCTACAGGTCGTTAGCTGGTCCTGCGGCTGGGGTGTCCCTGGACCACGCCCGCTGCAAGCTTGGAGCTTGATCCATAACAGGAATAGCGCAGGCATGCTAGACTGGGGCTCACTAATTTCCCCAGCAAGGGTTTGATATCGTCCGTTCTGGTTCGGGGGCTCGGGGGTCCGTGGCTGGCCGGCCTGTAGGAGGAATGTGATGATGAAAGGGTTTCTAGCGAAAGTGAGCTGGCCAAGGATGCTGTACCGAAGCATTGGCCAGTTGCCTCCCTACCCAGGTAGGCAGGTGTGGCATGAGCCGGGCGCCGGCCATTGGCAAGTTCGACCGGGCTAGGACAAGGAAGTTGCAAACGGCAAGCCAGCAGACTTCAAGCGAAGGAAGGAAAGGAAGGGAACCAAGGGAAGGGGGGAAAGAACCATCATCGTCGTCCACCTCCACCTCCACAGACACCGAGGGACGCCTCTTTGCACGCCTCACACATCACACACCCCCAACCAGAAGGAAAGTGACTCCCACTGTCTTTCCTTGCCGGGGGCCACCCAATCTTGGTAGGTTCAGTCCCCCTTTGATTGATGAGTGCTCGATGATCCATCCCCATTGCCGCTGCTCCGTTGCCCTTTATAATATCTCTCCCTCCCCTTCCTTTCCGATCCCTTCTCTCTTGTTCTCCATCAACGTCGCCCTTCGTCAATTACAACCTCGTTGTTCCTATCTACCTAATGTAAGTCGATAGTCTTGAGACTTCCTTTCATAGTCGGATCTGCCCTTCCCTTGCTTGCACCTGCACATCTTGGACTCCGCCGCTGGCACCGGCGCGGCACTGGCAATCGGCACACCCGTTCACGAAGTCAACCGCCAACCAGTCGAAACTTCCAACGTTCATTCCAGTGCAAATTGTCACTGGGAGACAGCTGCCGCTACAGATCAGTCGCCGAGCAACGTCGAAAGTGTCTTGTGCCTAAACCACTTCTTCCAAACTCAAACAAACCAAACACAGCCAAACCCCACACGATTGTCAACACCATAGCAACAACGTCAACACTATTTAACAGCTTCACTCGCCCTTTTCTTAATATCAGACACACAAGCAAGACTATTTACTGACATCTGCGACAGTAATTTTAGTCACTCTTTCAACCAACACACCCAACCAACCTTCAAAATGAAGTACACTTTCGCTACCATTGCTGCCTTCGCCTCCGTGGCCCTGGCTACCCCTACTTTCCTCAACAGCAACTGGGAGGTCCAGGAGGGCAAGCCTTTCACCATCAAGTACTCCGGCTGTGAGGGTGGTTGCACCATCACCCTCCAGAACGGCAAGTCCACCGACACCAAGGACGTCACCGTCCTGACTGGTAGGTTTTCATTGTTCTAGCTTGCGCGAGAGCGTCCCTAACAAGCAAACAGCCACTGCTGAGGGCGACTCTTTCACCTTCACCCCTGGTGACCTGCCCTCCGACACCTACAACTTCAAGATTCAGAACAACGATGACGGCACCATCAACTACAGCAGCCAGTTCTCCTACCAGGGAACCGGTGCCCCCAAGACTACTGAGGAGACCACCACTGCTGCCGAGACCAAGTCTGTTGAGGAGACCTCCACCGAGGAGCCCTCTGCCCCCGCCACCACCGAGGCCACAACCCTCACCACTGTCTCCAAGCCCGTTTCTATCACCACCCACAAGGCCTGGACCACCGTTGAGCCTGACACCACCGTCAACACTCCCATTGCCACTAAGAATGCTACCACTCCCATGCCCACCACCAAGAAGGCCACTTCCACTGGTGGAGCCAGCTCTACTGAGGGTGAGTACACTTTGCTTGACTTGACGAACCGTTCTAACATTCTTCACCAGGCTCAGAGACCACTGCTGCCGAGACCTCGGCTGCTGCCACTGGCAGCGCTACCACTGTCCCTGAGAGCGGTGCTGCTCGCATGACCTCATCCCTGGCTCTGATTGCCGGTGCCGTTATGGCCATGGTGTATCTGAACTAAGATATGGGCATGATGTTTATGCATTTGCGCACGGGAGAAGAGCGGGTTGATGAGTTTCGACTTTTCGGTGTATAATCTTCTTTAATGATGCCTCCTTTGATTTCTTTTCGGTTACCCCACGAGGCGTCTGCGGCCGGCGATTCCCCTGTAGAAGCCGCCTGAGGCGGTTTTTCTGAGTGTGATGAGCGCCAGGTATTTTAGAACTCAATTGGACTCAATGTTGGTCTACCCTGCTACAAATGTTTCCTCTGCTTGTCCCTTGTGTGATGTAAGATGTGAAGTGTACCACGGTGGTTCGTGCTTTGGCGGATAACGGCTTCATCTTGTCATGGATGAATTGCCCATGGGAGAGGTTTGTTCCTTTGTTTTGAATTTCTTACATGATCCTTGGCTGTGGAGAAGACGCAGCCCAGTCCCAGTCATTCCTCTGCGTTTTCTGTTGGTCATTGCAGGTCGCACACGCAGGTACCCTATGATCTGCCCTGCTCGGCCACGGCCCAATTGGTGTTTCAGAAAAACGACTTTTTCGACAGGACGAATGAAGGAAGAGCTCGTTCGGCTGGCTGGCCGGCAGGCATGCAACCGAGGAGGAAGGGATTTGGGCTGTGCACTGCCCTGCTGGGTAGATCCATGATGTACCATGTGTTTTGAGATTGGGCTTAGCGGTTTGAGAGATGGCCAGGGCTTTTTAACCATCTTGGCCGCGTTTATTCAATGCATGAAAGGATCGTCTGCGTAGGCGATGATCCGATGTCGTTTGATGGATCGTCGTGCAATAACAAGAACAAGAACAAAAGAAGTCGCGCTCCCCCATAGCGGTAATTAGAGGTCGTCTAGGTCAAACACCAGGGCCGTGGGAGGATGGAGAAAGTGATGAGCACAAGGGACATGGCATGGGGCGCGCGTGCGACAAGGCCCGGATATGCAGGCCACAGGCATGGCCAACGAGATCGGGAGACGGCCGTAGAGAGGGTGCTGGGGAAGAAAAGAGATGGATGGGCAAGGAATTTAGGACCCAGGCACACGACTGGGACTGGATCGGATCATTGTCGATCGTTTTCTTGCATGTTTGAGAAACACTTTCACTGCTGGCTGCTACGCGAGAGAGGCTGTGGGACAGTCTTGTTTCAACATTTTATTTGCCACGAATTGATTCAATTTGATGTCATTTAACGCCATGCTGCCTCCCTTAAGTAACAAGACCTGTGATCCATCATGTACATTGCATTCCTAAACGTTCCACCTCTTCTTCCGTGTGGTTGAACAATCTCTGTATCCTGGGTATCTTTCGTTATAGTGTCAAAATCCAAGCAACAATAAGAAAGAAAAAAAGAAAAAACGCAAAGTGGAGAAACGAAAAAGCATATGCAGTGAATGACAGCATCGTCGCCCATCCGTGCGAAGAGAATCATGTAAGTGAAACGTGGAGCCGCGCGTGACAGCAGCTTTAAAGAATCCTTCCAGCTCACGGACCGGTCGACCTTCATCTTGTCTTGTCTACTTGACGACATTGCCGTCCTTTCTCTTCATCATGGGATCCTCGCTGATGTGGGAGATGAGGAAGAGCACTTTTTACATCATCATCTATCGGGTTGTGATTCGATTCCTCTTGGCGAGGATCCCAGCAGGTGTCGCCATGTCAGCCCATGCACCGATTCCGCAGAGACCATCCGGATCACAAGCGGCGGCGGGACTGTAGGTTTCAGAGAGGTCCGGAGGGGACATGTCCGTGGCCCGGGTGTTGGACCTCTTCGGGTGGTAGCCGGGGCTCATGACGCTCGGGTGGGACCCCTCGGGGCCGTTGTTCTCCATATCGAGGCGGAGGACGTTGGAGGCCGTGAGGTCATGGACGGAGCCGGCGCTGGAGACTGAAGCGGGGCGCGTGGTCTCGGAGCCGGCCGACGTGGAGGTGCCGATGACGATGGTCCAGCCCTCGTCCATCATGTCTTGGTCTTGCGATGGTGCGGGAGCGGGCGTGGGATCAAGCATCATTGACATTGAGAGGTCCGAGGTGGGAGGCGGTGGAAGTTCGTGGCCAGAACCGACACCGAGGAGGACGTCGAACTTGTTGTCCTTGTACATGGACTCTGACATGTCGAGGTTGTCAAGGATGATGGAGGAGGAGGCCGATGAAGTGGGCTCGAAGAGGTTGCTCTGGTTGATATTTTTGGCGTCCATGACTACGGGTTTGAGTTGGGACGTTTGGACGTGTTTGATCAGTGGCAGAGGGAGGATCAGAGAATGATCGGCAGAGGTTTTGGTGTTGTGTGTTGGTTCGGTACAGAAGTGCAGTGGCGTTCTTGGTGGGTGGGTGATCACGGTGGTTGCGGCACAACAAGTTCAAGCACCGACAACAGTGGAGGGATTAATGAAGCCCAGATAAGTCTGTTATGATAGAATGAGTAGAGCGGCCTAGTCATTCTCAATTTTCGGTGGTAGATAAAAGGTAGGAGAAAGAAAGAAGGAGAGATCAGAAGTGGGTGAGGAGGTCCTTTTTGAACCCCGGAATGCACTTCTTAGTTGCAGCACACTGACGCAGCCAGCCCTCCTTCTCTCTTTCCCTACTTGGGTCGACATGACCAACCAACAGCACCATCCGACCACAACCTACCCATCAACTCCCACCACTCACCAACCACTAACAGACGACATCCATCTCACGTCTCCCGGTCTCGGGACCGACACGACAATGACCGAGACAGCCACCGGTCCTGGAACCAACGGCGAGCGGCGCTTTCGCTAATCGGAGACCAGTCTGATATTCCGAAGACCCTGAAAGCTGGAACTTGGGGAGCGAATCCGGAGCCCAATCTGGGGAATGGCCTTGGTTGGAGCTCATTGTGGCGTGACTTTTACATACAGAGCCGCCTTCTATACCGGTTTGGCCTTAGAGCTATAAGGCGAACGGAGCTATCATTGACCCTTCAAAGCTCTCGCCTCACTCTTTTCCCGAGCGCCCGGTCGGATGGAAGAGGTATGTCACTGATCGAGACAATATCCCCGCGATGTCAACATCCACGTCGTTGGTTGGCGCCATCCGTCGCGTGTGCTGTGCCGTGCTGCGCTGTGCAACACGTTCCCTCGGTCTCACTGCTGCGAAGCAAGGGGTTGTCCACGGAGGGCACTCTGCTGGGCAGCACGCGGGGCTGACTTGAAGGGTTCCCAAGGATTCCAGCATGAACGACATGCTGGAGACTCATACGAGGATGGGCGAACGCACGCACGCAAGAGGGAATTGAGCATCTCTATGGCATGACGAAATGTTCGCTAAAACAATGACGTCGACACCCGACGCCCCGTAGGGCTGGTCAGCAACTCCCTCAACCAACACGACTCGTTCACTCACTCATTGATATTACGAATCAACAACAAAGATTAGGAACGCGGAAAAACTCGGCATCAACGCGTCTTCCATCGGCGAATTCATTCGCGGTAAGCACTTACATCGGGCATCTGTTGGCGTTGGCTTTGCTTGGCAAAAAGCGTGGCCCAACATCCGACAAGTTGTCACGAGGAAGTCGTTTTGAGCCTCAACGGTCCCCAATTGGGAAAATGCTCGACAGCGATGAACCGGAGGAGGGGCACTGACAGGTGAGACCCTTACGTTTATCGCTAATTAAGTTTGTTTTCTCTTTCCCCATCCCGCAGCTGTGAGGAACTATCGTCGCGTTTCGCCACCTCAGAGAATGACGCACTAGGACTCGGACGACGTTTGTTGTAATGTTGCACGACATAACGACGTCGTGTCCTACCCAATCAACAAGCAAGAAGCTGACAAAACTGGCGTCTAATACCCAAGGATCCCTAGGACTGTCGCTGAGTTCATATGTACGTCGTTGTATCACAAGCATCCAACAAGCCACCATTCCGATACATGGTCTATTATTCGCGCGTCTAGGAGTCAATCGTTGTCTATTATCCTACACAAACCTCTAATTAATGCCGCGTACACGTGATGCAGTGCATCATGGTCAACTTGGTTGGTCAATTCCAACCACAAGGGTCTCGTCTTACATGCAGCTTTCAGCTGGACCTGGTTTCTCCCCTCAAGGATCGCCCACTACCATCTAAGATGACGAATCTCTCGCCCGACTTATACTACGGAGCGGCTACATGATTTTTATCCCTCACGAGGTGTGACTCACCTCACCTTATGTGGTTGAGTTTACCATGAAAGTTGTGAGGTCAGATTTCAATGAGGCGTTTGAGAGGGGCAATATTTGGATCAGGATCGAAATGAAGTCACCGAGCACCTGCCTGGTTATCGTGTGGCCACAGTCCGACGACTTCAGCTTCACACCGTAACCTAGTTCCGTAAGCATCATCTCGGCTTCTATTGCCAACAAGGGGTCGACCACCTCATCGTTACGCGAGTGCATCAGCACGATAGGCGTTGCCGTGCCGAAGTCGTCCTCGTACCTGAACCGGGATGCTTCGTTCCACTGGAACATTCGGAGGAAGCGGGCCACGCGTTTGTGTCGTGCAAATGCAGACTGGTTGGAATCAGGAGTTGGGAAGATGGCGTGTGGAAAGGGTTGTTGCTGCTGGCCGCCAGGAGCCATGCCTCCGATACCACCTTGGTTGTACTGGTTGTTCTGGGAGAAGGGAGGATTAGGAGTCTGAATCATGCCCAGCGTCGCAACATCCTTTATGTCCTTGATAAATGGCATCCATCCACCAAATCCGATGAAGCCCCCGATGGGTTGATTCATCTCGAGGAGCGTCATCATGGCGATGGCGCACCCCTTGCCGACACCCCCGAGGAAGATTTTCTCCCTACCGATGAGCCGCGCTTCGTCTTTAACTACTATGTCGATCTGCTCGGCCGCGTACATGACGTGCGTCCACTGGTTCAGGCTTGCCGCCTCTCTGCCCTCTATTTGGGGGTACTCGAGGTCGTACCAGTCTCGTCCTACCGTGGTGGGATCCACGAGCGGGCCATCAGGAAAGACGAACCGGGCTCCTGGGGCAACCTGGCTGACGAAGTTGGGGAGGAGGGCGTTGCAGAGGGTGTTCTGGAAATCCACCCCAGAGGAGCCACGATCGTGGAGGAGGATGAAGGTGGCGTTATGCGCCAGCATGGGCTCGATCACGCTTTTCTTCAGTACCTGGTCTGCTTCCATTGTGAGTTTTGAGGTAAGTTTGTGAGTCCTGTTTGTGTCAGCTTGATAGCAGTACCTTGTCTGGTTACGTGAATGTTGTTCTGAAGTGCTATTCAGACTTCCCGTGAGTAATAATATGGCTGCTTGATTTGTGGTGAATGAAGGTCGGGAAGAATTGATTTTATACCATTGCTGATGAATGAACATGTAAATGGGCTATAACAAGACCAAGTTTGAACGTTTCATTGTTCTCAGTAACACGATGTTGAGTGAACTCGAGTACGAACCGCGAGGATAGTAACATCACATCAAAGGCAGTACAGAGATAGAATAGTTATGGCCAAGACCCAGAACAATGCTATTCGTTGAATCCTATCCTTTGTCCCATACTTGCTCGTATTCAAGAGTATGCTTGCTTGCTGTACAATCGTGTCCTAAACGAAAAAAACAAGGCTACCAGTAAAAAACGCCCGAAGCTACTAACTTTCAACTTGCATCAACGTCCGTGCCAATTGACCCGAAAGCGCCGTTTCGTTCCCTCCTTTCAGCTTCCATACTCGCCGCCATGCTCCCCTTTCGTCGTAAACCAGGGGCCTTGAACTTTCTCACAACCTGATATGACCTGTCCAGCTCGTTTTCGACGGCGCATCTGATCCTCAGGGCTGCCACGGCTGGCCATACACTTCTCTCGCCCCTCAAGATCCAATAGTCGAGCGTCTCCCGCGTGGGTGTCTCGAGCAGTCGCACAAAGTCTCCCGCCGTCACCTCGGGCACGAGCACCATAGAAGCAGCCGGGACTTGCTCGTCGACCAGGAAGCGGCGGATGCCTGCGGGCAGTAGACTCAGCGTATCCAGCTGGCGCAGGCGATGTCTTATCTCCAACCCAACCATACGGACCAGAAAGGCAGACACCTGAGTCGTCTTGCTCCTGGCTTCGACGAGGGAAGGCCCATGCATGTCGGACTGGATAAAAGGGATAAGGTATGGTCGAGCTTGGCTGACGATAAAATGGTTGACGTTGAACAGCTCGGCGATACGTCGCAGAGGTGAGTCTCGGTCAGAGTAGGACGTGTGCGTCCAATGTCGAAAATCGATTGTGTTGGCCGGCGCCCACGGGACAATGTTCCCCTGAGCATCCTTGCAGAGCATTGTAGTCTTGCGGCGACCATATAGTGATGGCAGAGATGCATTTGACGCCACGGCAGCCGTCCAGATCAACTACCACAAGTTAGTATTGAGTAGAAGCAGAGATTCAGCACCATCAACCTACCACATTGGGCGCAGTGAGGTAATTGAGAAGTGTTGGAACACCTCCTTGACCCTCTGTCGCTACTGTAATATTCAAGACTCTCTTACTTCTGTTATAAGCTTCCTCAAACGTTAGATCACCAACATTGGCCCGGACGCACTCCTCCAGGACAGTGACATCAAGGAAGTATCCCTCTTTCGAGAAGCGACGGATCCTCCTCAGCAGGGTTTGCCATCGTGAGTGGAAACTCGACACGTCGCCATTCTCAGTTCCGGTCTTGGGCGCAAACGCCGAGAGATCAATGCCATCACCACTCAGGACGGCAGGAAGCTCATCCTCCGTGTGGACCGCGACGAGGGCCGCGATCAGGGCGCCTGTAGCAGTGCCGGTGATGATGCGCGGGAGCAACCCGCGCAAGAACAGTGCCTTGACGACGCCCAAGTGGCACATGCCAAAGATGGCACCGCCCTGTAGCACGAGCGTGCTCCTCCCAAAGGCCTGCCTCGTGTCATGGATGCAGTCCAGCTTCATCTGCGTCGTCAGAGACGGCCCAGTCCCATGGATGGCCGACGGGCTGGTCGGGAGGGCGCGAATGTCCTCGACCGCCTCGGCGATCTGTGTAATGTATTCCTCGATAAGGTATTTCGTGCCGGCAAACGATCGGTTATAGAGTTTGGGCGACGTGATGTTCCCTAGGTTCCTCACGAGGCCGGATCGTAGGAGGTTGACGAGCTGTTGGAAGTTGCCATCTTCGCGGGCGCTCGCGAGGGAGTCGAGTCGTTCTGCAATGAGTCGCCAGTCATAGTACTTTGACGCCGGGTTATTCCTCCTGTCGATGTGTTAGCACCAGTCGCACAAGCATCACCATAGATAGGTTACAATACCATAGATCAAGGCCGAGGAGGTTGTCCAGATGTAGTGCAGCTTCTTCCCAGTCCTCAAAAGCCTCGGCAGTCCGCAAGATGTCCAGCCACAGCTCGACGGGACTCTTGCGCGAGTACCAGCTGCGCAGCTTCTGCAGCGACATGGTCAGAGACGGGACGGGATGCCAGCACAGCAGCAAAGGGAAAGGGGGGTGTTGTTACCCTCTGCCAGAAGCTGGCAACGTCGACGACGACACCCCAGACGGCGACAACTACCCCCATTATCGTTGCCGAGGGACGATCACAAGCACCATCGAAGAGGGCCGAAGGGGTGGTCGGTTCGAGCGCGGCAGGAGGAGGATCACGCGCATCTAACTAGGACATGGTCGTACTGGGGAAAGGAATAATGCCACATGCAAGAGCCGAAGGTGGACTGCTTTGGGCTTTCTAGCCTCAATGTCAGAGGACGATGACACAGCTGCGAGGACCGTTCTTTATAAGATAAGCTTATGGTTGTATTCGTTGAACTGTTGTTGTTGGGTTCGTGGAGCTCCCCGCCCTTCAACAAAGTGCGAAACTGGACGCTAATTTCAGGCATGTGATTGCCGATGAGATCACCAGACTCCAGACAATCTCCGGCATTTTTTTGCCCATAATACCCATGCCAAGCAATGGCGCATGTACTCAGTTTTGACGTCTATAATGCAATTGATGCATGTAGATACGCGAAAATGTTCAACCAGCCCTGCCACAGATATGCAGAGCATCCTTACAAGTTGTCGCGATGCGCCAATCGAGAGTTGCTGCTGATACACAGCCATTGATGGCTTTGAGTCGCCTAGAGATCCGAGATTATCATGTATTATCTTCGTACAAACAGTCTCCTGTGCAACTATCATCTTAAGGAGCTTTGAAATCTTCGCCAAACTAGATATAAAAAACACCTCCTAATCGTCATCGTCATCAATGACATTCCTCCGTCGAGCTCTACCCGCCACCTGTTCGACATCGCTGCCCTCGGCATCCTCGTCGGGGCTGCGGTCTCGGGTTCTCTGCCTCTTCGAACGGGGCTTCTCATCCTCATCCTCGTCTAGCAATTCCTCTTCGTCGTCGTCGTCGGCCTGGCTGTCCATCTCTTCAACGTCACTGCCAACGATAAAGCCGTCGTCGAGATCGTAACCCTCATGTCGCCCAACGGCCTCGGCAAGTTCTTCGTCCGACTCGGACTCGCCTCTCCGTGGCTTGGGTCTGGATGAGCCGGGAGCACCACGCTTGCGGGATGATCCAAATCCTCGGCGCCCTCCTTCAAGTTCTCCGATTGATAGGTTTCCGCGTGCAGATCGACCACCATAACCACTGTCCATCTTGGCAGCAGCATTCTCGCGTCGTCGCTGAGCCTTCATTCTCTCCTTCTCAGCCAGCTCTGCCTGCTTCTTCTGGAGTTCTGGGTCGCGGGTGGTTCGGATGATCATATCGCCGCCTTGTGAAGGCTTGCTGGCCTGCGCCATTCGCTCGGCCAGAATAGACAGCGCATCGTCGCCCACAGCCTTGTTGGGACGGACATTGTACTGCTCTGTGATGTGTCCAACTGTCATGAGAAGATTGCTGTGCAGTTCGGCGGCGGCAGCATAGTAGTGACCGTCATGAATCTCATTGTAGGGCTTGTCGGGGGTCGGAGCTAGAGCCTTCTTCTGGACTTCGTAATGCTCGCCGCCAATAGAAATGGTGACGGATCCGTCGCTCCAGCGGAAAATGTTTGTGTTACTCTTGAGCTCGCCGGTGCTGTGATCTCTTCGAACTCGAGCGACGTGTTTGGGGTGTTGAGCCTTGGCGTTGGCCAGATCGAACTCGGTCGGCTGGAACGTGTCCGGGTCGTATTCTTCGGGCATAATCTTGACGAACTTGGGAATACGCATTATTCGAAGCTAAAGGGGGGGATTAGCGATCTGTGTCTGATGAGGCGCATGACAAGACTTACCGCGCCATCCTTGGGTTTCGGGATTCTATGCCGATACGTCTTGACACCCATAACAACTCGATCCCGAGTCTGAAACTGCATCTGATCATCATCGTCGTTACGGTAGCGCGCGTAACTATCTCCTTCGGGGTCTGAAGCGAGGTCATCGTCGTCGAGGACGCGCTCCTTGGTAGACGCAACATCCTCATCACCCTCGTCACCGAAAAGGTCATCGCCACCCTCGTCGATGGGGTCAATGGGATCTTCCGAGTCGGACATTTTGTAATGTGAGTCTCAGGAAAAGAGAAGTGTCCGATAAGAGATGGAGTTGGTGGAAAAGGCGAGCTGGTGCTGGGCGCGCAAGGCGAGAGTTTGAAGTCGCGAGGCTTTGGTCTTGGTATAATTTGGCGATCTAGGCCTGAGGCTGAATATTCACTAGCCACAGTTCAGCCACACACACGTTTATGTGAGGTACATGTCAGTGGAGAAGAACAAACGCGACCAAACCTCAGGAGCAGCAGAATACTCGCTTATATTCCCTAATAA
>JAALXN010000666.1:0-48758 GCA_012978555.1 Fusarium drepaniforme
GGCAGAGGCTCGGTGATGGCCCGTGGAGGGGCGGGGCGGGTGCGAGTCCGCTCGCGAGGTTTCTGTGGCTTCGTCTTTGCTGGGCTCAACTTCTTCTTTTCGAGCTTCTTACGATCGGGAGACTTAGTGGAGGTTGATTTTCTGATGCCATTGAGCTGGCTGCGATATATCGGATGCGTCTTAACACCCTTGTGGCCAGCTGATTTCCCCTGAGGAACAGCCTCGGTACTTCTAACGGAGGGTTGAGAAGGCTGACTGACTGGTGGCTCCTGAGGAACAGTCACAGCGACGTTGGTCGAGGATGGATGGCTCCCATCAGAGGCCTGGCTGACTGAATTCCCCTGGGGAGTAGTCCCGTTGGTGCTAACAGAGCGTTGAGGGCTCTGATTGTCCAGTATCTCTTTGAGAGCGGTCACTGCCCTGTCGCTGATGGACTGATGATTTCCTTGGGGATCCTGACTATCGAGTGTTCCCTGAGAAGCAGCCTCTGTGTTGTTAACAGAGGGTTGACTTTCTGGTGACTTCTGAGGACCAGTCACAGCAATGTTGGTAGAGGGCCGATGATCCCCGTGAAGAGTCTGATCACCGAGTGTTCCCTGAGAAATAACCCCAGCTGTGTTGACAGAGGACTGAATGGCCTGAGAAGCGACCTGGGGAGAGCCCTTGTGAGCGGCCTGGCTAACTGACCCCTCCTGAGGAGTAGTCCCTGTGATCTTAACAGAGGGCGGGGAGGGTTGGTTGACAAGTGACGTCTGAGGAGCGGTCACAGCGATGTTGGCAGAGGGTGGATAATTCCCGTAAGGAGTCTGGCCAACTGGATTTGCCCAAGGAGCAGCCCTGTTGATATTAGCAGAGGGCTGAGGAGTCTGGTTTCCTAGCATCTGCGACGAAGGGGCCCCAGTCATGTTGCCAGAGGCCTGAGGACGCTGAGGAGAGACCTGAGAAGCCTGGCCAGCTGGAATCGCTTGAAAAGCAGGGCCAGGAACGTTCGGCGAGGGCTGGGGGATTCGGGCCCGAGGGTTGTATAGGCAGTAGCCGTTAGGGGGTAATTGATAGTAGCCGTTAGGGGTTGGTTGGGAGTAGCCGTTAGGGGGCAATTGACGATAGCCGTTAGGAGGCGATTGGGAGTAACCGTTGATCCCTACAACGGCAGGCCGACTATGCATACTCTGCGCATAGTTCGGCTGCTGAGTCCCCACTGGGAGGCCGTAATTCGAAGCATGATGCTGCTGGGCAGCCCACGGCTGCTGAGGCGAAGGCTGGAGTGCCATCAGGTCGATGTCTGGGGGCCCATCTCTCGCCTGCTGGGGTTGAAAAGCTTGCCCAAATCTCTGCTTCGAATTTGTTAGAATCTTGACCTTGGGTTCAGGGAATGTGCTTCTCACCGATGGAACAGGCTCGGGATAATTCTTGAAAATGCCTTGAGGATTTTGGATCTGCTGAGTAGCTGGACCCGTGAGGATTGAAGGCGCTCCATAGATGTAATCCGCCTCGTACTCGTCTGCTATCGCTGAATGCATTATTGATGTCGTCTTCATTTTGTAAATTTGTTGCGATGAATGTGCGGGAGAGTAAAAGATGGATAGAAGAGAGGATAGGAAATAGAAGGAAGGGAATAAACAATCAAACACGAGATGGGTAAACAAAACAGGGCTCGATATCGATTCTTGTTTTGATTCCTATCAAGGTTTTGTTGATGATCTCGTAAGCTGCTATGTGTGGTAAGGACAGGAAACTCTGGGCATGGCCAGTTGATAAGGGAGGAACGTAGGCAGTCTTGACAACTGGCGGGCAGTGCAGAGCCGGCCAAACTGCTGGGGGGCACTCACTCTTTTATTATGGAAAACCTCACATCCGTGGGCTTGAACTCTCTTTCACCCATATTTGGAACCCGGATTATCTTGGTGGGCATGGTCAGGCTGTTGCTAGATCTAGGTTTCTTTCTAAAAGACCGGTGACTCCTCCAGTTGAGTTTGGGAGGCGTGAATGGCCTCTCGCAGAGACCACAACACCGAATTCCATCACTCGAACAATATCGTACTCTCCCTCTAATGAAAGCTACCCTGCTGTCGAGACGCTGTAGTCTTAGAATCAAACCACGTAGCAGAGAAGGCCATGTGCCTACTAAGGAAGCTGTGAAGCCCTCAATTTCGAAGCAAAGGGTCGTGGGTGCCTAGAAGGCCTCCTCCCAAATCACGTGCGTGGAAACCTTCCTGGATGATTTATCTCTGTGGTTGGTTCTAGTTGCTGCGCAAGGAGAGACCAAGGTACGTACTTTTCGTGTTGCCCCGAAGAATGCGGACATGTCACGAGCTTCAAATTTGCTGGGGGGGGTGGATGAAGGATAAGTCGTCAATTGTAAGATTCACATGCCTCATCAAAGGGGGCACGAATGGCCATCAAGTCCTAACTCAAGAAATTCCAACCCCAGATCCAACCTTGTTCCTGCCCAAGCGAAGTACTTCCTAGGAAAGTGTCTTGTTGATTATCAAAGAACACTGGCTCCTCGTTGGAGTTTGTCATGTTCAACGGGTTTGTAATGGCTGGCCAAACCGTCAGTGAATCACTGTCAGCTTGATTCCCGAGTTAGATACTACGTACCTTGCTCATATTCCAAAACTGCCTCTGTCATAAAAGTATTCTCGCAAAAGTCAAGGAGTTGGTCATCGAATGTCCCGCTGATTGTTTCGCTGGCAAGGTCGATGTGTGATAGCTCGGGAAGATCTCTATCATCGGCTGCTGATACTTCCACTGGTGCCTGCGCTGGGGCTTGCTCAGAGGATCTTTCTACAGACATCCCCGTGGAGGGGTCGCCTCGTCCATAGTCTATAAACCGATTGCCTGCTGTTTGGCCCCCTGAACCAACCTCAAACATGGCGTCGACTTCCTTGGCCATGACCAGAGACATCAGTCTTGTTGTTATATCGAGTCCTTGTGCAGCAACAATAGATTTCTCTTTCAGCAAAGCTTGTATCTGCATTAATCTCCGAATTCCCATTCTCGATTCGTAAGCTTTCAGGCTCAACGGGTCGAGCGAAATTGATATGCACAAGGTCACGCCAGCGGTTAGAAGATGCAGAGAAACAAATGCAATGGCATATGTTTCAGAAGCTTCTCGCAGGTATGTGGTTGATCCGACCTGGGATATTCGTAGAGCTGCGTCTCGACAAGTGTGCATGGCGAGTTGAAAGGGGTCTTGGCAGCCAGGAGTGTCTTCTCGACCTTCAGAAGGGGGTCGGCGCATTTTGAAGGAGAGCAAAGGTCTGTGGACAAGGATCCTCGCATTTTCGTATGCCAGCTTGAGCGAAAGTGCTTGGAGTCTGAAGAGGTGTTCTTCGAACTCCACCTCGGATTGAGTTGAACGGCCAGCCACTTGATCACTGGTCAATGATTGGCCAGTTAACTCGTCATACTTGAGTTTCGGGCACAGACTATCGTTCCATCTGATTAGCCTTGCATTCAGAGATGCTACCTTGTTGACGAGGTTCTTCAGGCGGGCGGTCTGGGTCGGGTGTTGTTGATCGCCACTGCATCGAGTCCCGTAGAGGTCATCCAGTGCAGACTTGACAATCGCTGACAACTTCGACATGGCACATTTAAAGAACAAAAGATTGGGGTTCGTCGCGAACTGCTCCTCTGACATGGAGCCCGAGTATTCGTCGTATGGGTTAAGCGGAGCGACGTCGCAATCGCGGTCGGATATACTCGAGGGGAAGCCGTATAGCATCGAACAGAATGTTTCAATTTCGTAGATGGCCCACCAGGCACGTTTTCGATCTTCAATCATTTGTCTCAGAGACTCGTCATCGGATTTGTCGCTCGGGATCCTGCGATGGAGGTTAAGTGCCTGAGCGATGCGCAAGCCAGAGCCGCACAGCGGCCATGCCATCTCAGGCTCTCCGTGATAGAGGTAGTAACTTCCCAGCAGAATGCACATTTGGACGATCTCCAAAGAGCCCAGTGAGATGATGTCGAGAAATCTGAGCTTGAGACCTATCAATATCCTGTCTTTGAGCGCTTCTGTGTCGATGCCGTGCGAGAGTAGGAGGTGCTTCTGTTCAGCGTTGGTGTATTGCAAGCTGGTTGCAAAGACGGCCAGGAGTACAGCAATGTAACTAACGCGGCCGCTGGTTTGGCTGGCCTCGTTTGAAGGTCGTGGGCCAGGACCGTATAAATTTTGGAATTTGTTCCTGAAGTCTCGTTGATGAAAGACCAGCATGAACCAATGAATCCGATCGAAATAATTTTCAACCAGTGTCTTTGCCACCTCCAAGTCGGGTAGCAACATCAACAATTCTTGCTCTGTGGCGATGGAGATGGATGATCTTGGAGCTTGTCGGCGTCGGGTATTCTGGAGGTGCTGGGAAAGCATTCTCTGCAGAGGACTCGGTGCTCCCTGCGGTGGTCGCTGCCCCGACACTCTGGGTCTTGGGTGAGCCCATGTACTTGCCAGGAAGGCAGATGTCTCTGCTTCCTCCGGCGAGGGTGCTTCATGATGATGGAATGCCTGGAATAGTTTTAGTGATACTGTCGACAGGGATCTGGATGATTTTCAGGTCGTACTTCTTCGACAAGCGTGATGGTGGAACTTGCGTTCCAGGGAGTGTCTCCAGTGGAATCGTCAGGAGCTCTGGCTGGGCTCGAACTGACGACTTCAGGACTAGGTCTTTCTTCCTCTGCTATTTGAATTTCTGGTGCAGGGGACCCATCTCTGGTCCGACGGACCCGGCGCCGTTTGGCTGCTGGCTCTCCACGGGGGGCGGGGGTTTCCTTCTGTGGATGATGGACTCTCCATCTCTCGACCGGAGGAGTGATGCATTCTACATTGGACCGTACACACAAGGTACACGGACGTTCAATATCACACTAGGTCTGATATCAGCTACAATCGTTGATGTAATGGGGAGAGAAGGGGGACCATGCTCGCCTTCAACTTTTGCTTGCGACATCTCTCGCATGCGCTGGGCACTTTTCCTCTCATGCCTAGAATCAACCCGGTATCTCTTCCGATAACAAACAAATTAATTGGAATGATAAGACAATACAGGACATTCAGGAAGCCAGGCGAAGATTGCCACCGGGTCAAGGAAGAAGTCAAGTTAAGGTTGTTCCACCGGAACCGATTTCCATTTTTGGAACCTGCGGTCATGCCCGATTCCGTTTTCGGTTGCTCCGCCTCGTGAATGTCTGTTTGCTTCACCACCTCGTTTGTATATGAACTTCTACAACATCAAGCTCCATTGTCCAACTGTCTCTCCTACTCAATCACGATGCCTTCTTTCAAAGAAGCAGTGCTGGCTGCCGAAGCTGCCAATACCGTGTCCACGTTTGTTGCCCAAGAACAAGTTCGGACCCTGTCGGATCTCAAGCATGCCCTCTTTCAGCCATCCACGACTACACACAAGCAGAATGCTACTGAAATTTCGCATTCCGTAAGCGTTGTTGTTTTGTGTGCCTCTGCTGTACTGTCTACTGCGGATACCGTTATGTCTACGGTGAGGGAACTAAGCAAAGCTACTAGTCAGTGAAAACTTCATCACCCTCCGAACCGCCTACAACGGCAATAGTGCTTAATTTATCTAACCTTTAAAACGGGCATAGCTCCACCAAATCAAGAATCTGTTGTCCTTGTTCTCTGTGGAGGGATTGGCCATTCAACCCAGTTGATGCACGACGCTGTCCTTCGTCACCCACAGTACAACACTCTTGCCAAACAAGTACAAGGACAGCCCGAAGGCCGCATCTTGCAAGCTATCGGGGAGAGGTTCTTCGATCTGCAAGTCAACAGCAACAACCCGGAGTCCGAAGATACACAGAGACATGCCCTGACCGTTCTTGTGGAGGATGCTTCCACAAATTGCGCACTCAATGCCCAGTACACGAGAGAACTGTTAGATTCTCACCGGTTCAAGTCACCAAGATCGATAGTAATTGCTCAGGATCCTACTATGTGTAGGCGCACAGTAGCTGCGTTCGAACAGGTGTACGCCAACACGGTCGAAGGGCCTCCAATTTTCAGCAGCTGGCCAACATTCGTCCCAAAAGTGGTGGCCGAAGAGGCTTCGGTAGGGGACCCCAATAGCCTCTTGTCGTATTTAGATTTTGCCGATTTGGGCATGAGGGACAGCTGGAAAGAGGGCCTATGGAGTATGGATCGGTTCATGTCTCTGCTTATCGGCGAAGTCCCACGAATGCGTGATGACGAGAATGGGTATGGACCAAATGGGAAGGGCTCCATTGTTCATGTGAACATACCTCAAGATGTCGAGAATGCTTGGAAGACACTCTCTGAGCTACTTGGGCACAGTGGACGATGAGAAGGGCTCAACACAGCGCAGTTGCTTTTTCGAACCTGTTGAGCAATCTTGTTTGAATGAACTACACTGTCACTTAAACATCATATATAGAACCCTATAGGAGATCTCTTATGTGTGGCTAGTTAGGCGTTGAAGTCAATCACACAGCGGCCCGCAACCTTTCCATGTCTCAATAAGTCAACAGCCTCCGGCAAGCGATCAATACCAAATATCTGGTATACAGGTTTCAATAAACCCCGTGCCGCAAACTCCAGCGCATCTTCAGTGTCCTTCATGGATCCAGTGAGTGTTCCAATGACCTTGAGGTTGCGAAGCATCAGAAACATAGGATCATCGCCGGCAAAGGCAGTCCCAGAAGGGGGCATCCCAACACACATGATCTTCCCACCGATGCAGGCCATCTTTGTAGCCATGGCATACGACGCTGGCGACGATGCCGTGACAAATATCCCATCAACTCCTTTGCCTGAGGTGATTCGCTTGATCTCTTCGGGGACATCCTGTGTGTTCGCAAAGTCAATAAACGCTTCGCATCCAAGCTCCATGCATAGTCTGCGCTTATTTTCACCAGCATCAACGCCAATGACCCGAAGGCCCATTGCCTTGGCAAGTTGGACACCCATGTGACCTACTCCTCCGCCTGCTCCGAGAAATGCGGTCCACTGTCCAGGGCGAAGTTGAGACTCTACAAGCTGGGCAAGTTAGTTTGGATCAAACGGTAATTAATCAGGGGATATTGGCAACATACAGACCGACGCATGGTTGATCCGCTGCACATGATAGGGCCAGCCGAGAAGTCGTCTACCCCATCCGGGATTCTAGACGCGTATCTAGCCGGGCTTAATATATACTGTTGGTAAGTTCCTGCATAGGACAGTGGGTATAGAGATTAGCCCAGGACTGGTCCTCATCCCGAATGGCGGAAACCTGTTTCTCGTAACCGAGAACTTACCTGGAACCTTCAGGCCAGTAGGTATAGCCTCAGCGCAGTGACATTCAAGACCTGACCAGCAGAGCTGGCAAGACATGCACGTATCCCAGGTTGGCTTCACTCCGGCACGGTCACCGGGCTTCCAATTCTTGACGAGGACGCCAACCTTCACAACTACACCTGCACCCTCGTGCCCTGGGGACCGGACTCCGTGGTCTCGCATCCGTGGCAGTGGCAAATCTTCCAACATGTAGTGGATGTCGCTATAACATACGCCTGTAGCGTTGAGTCGAATCAAGATCTCGTCCGCCCCTGTGTTCAGTTTGCATCATGCCAGTGGTTTTCGAACAAACATGAGACCACTTACCAGGCTCAGGGACAGGCACGTCTTGAATTTCTATCTTGAAATCAGGCCCGTGTTTTACCACAACCCCTGCTTTGCAAGTAAGTGGAATGGGGCCAACTATGTCCATGTCGTTGAGGTTTATAGGTTAGAGCAACAATAGTATAGGGAGGGCATGAGTCTCTGTTTATTTCGCATCTAGATACATCCATGTCTTTTTATACCTTGCAATAAGTCTCAACAGTCGATAGTTTCCATGCATGAGGCGGGGTATCTCACTGGAGGGCAATGTAGCCATCCGGTGGAAGGGCCTCCGCCGGTAACTTTCGCCCAACTAGTCGATCCAAGGGGTTTTTCTCCTCTAACATTCTAATCAGTGCACAAAAGCAATGATCTTTTCCTCTACAATAAGTTGCCTGCACTTCATTGGTATTTATGGCGGGGTTGTGTAGCTGTTTCAACGGTCCGCTGCTTAGGTATTAAGAGGATACAACAAAAGTTAGTAGCTCTCAAAGTATACAAAATATGACGGGTCTGGATAACCAAACTTTCTACATAGAAACAATAGCGGACTTTCTACCTTATTTTGTTTGGCACCGAATGCGTGTTCTTTTCTTTCCCTTCGTTGATATCTGAAAGTCCCCATGCTTGCATATGTCCCGTGATCACCGAAAGGCAAAGACATGAAGAGTTTATCAAGGAGCAGAGTAGTGAAAGGGCAAATGGATTGATTCTCACAATCTGCAAACAAAGATAGAAAACAAAGGTGGTACCCAACAAGTTTTATTGCGAGATGTTTCGGTTCCGCCCAATACATGCAATGCAAACACCATAGCCTTTTCTTCCATATTTTCTTTATCCACCTAATATCCGCCAGCGGAGCCTTCGTCGATCGGCTTGAAATTGACAGTCGTAGGCTCCTCTGTAATCCCTCTCTTTACAGCCTCCTCCATGATGGCAACAGTAGCCGTAGCGCCAATCCGCGTCACACCAAGCGACATGACATGCAGCAAATCATCCAAAGTCCTCACTCCTCCAGCAGCCTTGACCTGAACTTCAGGCTTCGACTTCTCCCTCATCAGCTTCAGGTGAGGCACTGTAGCGCCCTTGTACGAATACAGGCCGTTTGGCTGCTTCACAAAGCCGTAGCCCGTCGAGGTCTTGACGAATCCAACACCAATGTCGGAGCAGATCTCGCAGAGTTTGATGATGTGCTTCTCTTCGAGATAGTCGTTTTCGAAAATGACCTTGAGAATGGCACCGTGCTTGACGACGGCTTCATTGATCTGTCGAATCTCGTCGGCCACATATTCCCAATCACCTCCAAGAGCCTTGCCAATGTTGATGACCATGTCAATCTCCTTCCCGCCAGCAGCCGCTGCAGCGTCGGCCTCAAAGACCTTGACCTCGGTGGTGCTGTTTCCGTGGGGAAAGCCAATGACAGGACAGACGAGAACTTCAGAGCCCTCAAGCTCCTTCTTTGCAAGAGGAATGAGATATGGCTTCACGCAGGCGGTGGCCACGTTGTACTTCTTAGCGATGGCAAGACCGCTGAGGATGTCGGCATCGGTCATGGTGGGGTGCAGCAGAGAGTGGTCAATCATCTTGGCCAGCTGACGCAAGGTGACTGTGATTTCGTTTGTGGCGGCCATGTTTGCTGGGGAGATGTGATCAAGAATAGATGTTATCAAATGTGTGCGACTGGAATGCTTGATATGAACCTGGTAGAAGAATAAGAAAGCTTTATATAGACAGTCATATTTCATAAATAACCGGAGTTTTCTTGGTCGAAGCTGCATGAGGCGTACATGATGGTACATCAACACCCCGCGGTGTAAGTGCGTGATGCCTCCGGTGGGACCATTCCGGTGGAAGAAAAGACTGCATCTGGTCTCCGACGGAACCAACCCACATGCTTTCTTTGACTTGTAGCACGACTTCTACCTAGGTCTAGGGCGAAGAGCAGGCGCATCCTTAGGAATTGTTGTTTATTCCGACACGAGTTAAATGGCATGCCGATGTCTAAAATGTGCTGAAAGGAAGGAGCGATGCACTGCGTAGGGTCTATAGGTCCCAACATGGAGTCGCCACTTCAACAAAAGCTGCCCTTATAGCTCAGTGGTAGAGCGTTGCACTTGTAATGCAAAGGTCCATAGTTCAATCCTGTGTGGGGGCAAGTGTTTAATTTTTTGCCCTCCAGGGCATCTCGTCCCGCGCAGCTCTTGGTGCGTCATAGAAGCTCGCCCTCCAACAACAGCCCTTATAGCTCAGTGGTAGAGCGTTGCACTTGTAATGCAAAGGTCCATAGTTCAATCCTGTGTGGGGGCAGCTGTTTATTCTTTTGCCCTATAGGGCAATTTCTCTTTGGCCTCACTCCAGGGTGGGAGCGAACATCTTTCTTTTTTGCTGTTTCTACATGAGGTGGTGGTAGAATAGACGCTCCCGGTCTGTCATTGGGAATGTTGTCGCGCATTGAAGATCAGCCAGTTTAGACCAGGCCGTTCATACATCACATACCTAGATGTAGAGCATATCCAGAATGATAGACAAGTCGAGAACTTTACGGGTATCTCAATTGGGTGAAGAGGTCATTGTTAGTGTATGTCATACGGCAGGAATAAGGTGCGGGCTACATTTACAAGGGAGCTTCGAGCAATTGCGTCTACAGTCGAAAACTTTAACATGCCAGGGTTTCAAGAAGGCAATATATGTTTGTGATCTAGAAAACTCAACTTACTCTTCTTAACCTAGGTACCTGGGTATACTGATCACCCTCGCCAAGCACAGATATGCATACACAAACAACTCAATAAATCCCACAATCTTCCTCTCATCTTAATTAACCTCTCATTTATAAGACTTCAAGATCAACCGGCTCCTCACCATAATCCCTACAATTAGCATCGTGGCAATGCCACCCCATCGTCGTGTCTATCCAATACCGCCGCCACTGCGCTTGACTCCAAGCAGCCACCTCTTCAGGAACCGGCTTGCCAAAATTCGCCCGGCTGTAGACCCAGTGGTTGGCCATCTTGAATGCCCTCTCTTTCCTCTCCTCTAAGTCCTCGGGCTCGTCTAACTTCTTGGCCAAACCCCTTGCCCTAGCATGCTGCAGCACCCGATTCATCTCGTCCTGTTCAAGGTAGGGCCTCTTCTTGTACCTAGAGATGGCATCTGGCAAATGTGCCCCTCCTTTGATAAGCTCGATGGTAACCCAGTATGCTGCCTGGCTGTACCGGCTCTTCCTTGTGAGGCAAGCCTGAAGTGGTGTCTCATCATCCGCATTCCTTGCGTTGATGTCGGCCCCTCGCTCCACGAGCAGTCGGATTACCGGTCCAGGATCAAGACTTGCTGGATAGTCACGCCACATGGCAACATGGTGAAGAGGGTTGTTGTCCATCGCATCAGGGACATTCGGGTCGACCCCAACCTCCTCCAGGAGCCACTTGACAACTTCGATGTTCCAATCCGCACACGCTTGGTGCAGTGCATGAAGACCGACCCCGGTATGTGTGATGAGGGATGAGCCAGCCTGGATAAGCTGTTTCGCGATTGCAGCTCGAGCGACTGTCTTCGTCTGCTGTGGCTCACTGCGAGACTCCAGGAGGGCAAAGTACAAGGCATTAGTGTTGTACTCGAGATAAAGACTACAGCTGGCGTATGCTTTCCCGGTAGATCGACATTTAATCTGAATCATGGCGCGAATCAATGACTTGCAGGTGAAGTCGATTGGCGATGAGGCGTTGATCCCAAGACAAGTCTGCCCAGAGTGCCCGACATCAGCGCCCCAGTCAAGTAGCAGATCGACAACCTGTTCATGTCCTCGAAGGGCTGCCCAGTGAAGTGCTGTCAGAGTGATAGGTTCGTGTTCCCATCGCTGTTCTTCCGCATCTGGTGGTTGGTATCGTCTTGGTAGTGGTTGTGCCTTGTCACAGATAGGTTCCGTCGTATCAATGGAATCCACATCGGCTCCGGCCTCCAAAGACTTGGTAACAGCAGACGGAATATCTCTCTTTGCAGAGATGAGAAGGGCAGAGGCTCCGTTGTACCTGGCGTCCAGCCCGTAAAGATAGGGCGAGATGGTATTGTACAGTCGACGACAAGTCCGTGCGAAGCGTGTCATGTCCCCCCAAACGTTTGACACATGAGGGGTGATAGTCCATGGCCTGGTGCGGTACTCGTCTTCGTACTCGCTATCCCATGGGCGGCAGTCCTGGATGAAAGGCACAAAGAGATAATCCACAATGTCACGGAGAATCTCTATGGGCATCTCGTCCAGAGTGGCGTTCGATCTCGTGATCATAGGCTCCCTGCTCGGCTGTGTAAGTGTCGCCCTATCGTCTTGCAATTGGGGTTCGTCCGGGGTCGCCATGTTGCTTTCGGCCAAGATAGTCGTCTAGTGAGAAACAATTTTCTCTCATGGGCAAAATAGGACTATCATCTTCAGATATCGTTTGTCGATTGATGCCTGACGTGAGTTGAGCCGTTCACGGTGGCAGGCAAGAAGGCTGGACCAACAGGCGGGGCACTGGCCGCAAGGATAGTAGCCCAGCTGATTGGCGGAATCAAGAGACTAAACCGAGGAGAAAGCATATGAAACCTGTAAATCGTGAGAGAATCGGGAAACTACTTCGCATGGTGGACCGAGACAAGTGTGTGGAAGCATTAACGTGGGTATCATTAAGGTGTCGAGAAAGGCCCGGCGCGAGCAACTCTCTCGGATGAAGGTAGAGAGATTGACCGACTCCAGGCCGATCATGTCCTTTGACGTTTGTTAGGTCGACTGCCTTTTCCCTTCTTTTTACTTTTGACTGTTGGCGCAGGGGCCTTTTCTTCTTCCTCTTCCTCTTCTTCCTCCGCCTCATCCTCTTCCGAGCCGCCCACCGATATCACATCGTCAGAGGCGCTCTCTCCTTCACTCTCTTCGTCCGCGGTAGCTCCGAAAGACGGCTTCCTTGACCGCGCGTCTTCGGTGTCACTTCCAAATCCTTCAAACTCCGAACCAGAATCAGAGTCATCTGATCCTTGCTCCCCGGCCTTCTCGAGGGCAGCGTCAAGCTCCTGTTGAAGCTGTGCCTCCGCAGAGGCATCCTCATCCTCAGCCGAGTCTTCCTGCTTTCGCTTCCGAGGCATCTCGCCTAATCTGCCCTCCCGGCCGGCAACCTTGCCCTCGGTTTCACCTTCGGCCTTTGGCGCAGGAGTAAACCAGGGAATCTTGCCTCGCATGAAGTCGTTCAGAATCATCTTGGCAACTCCGTCCAGATCAGGTTCGCCTCCACGGAGGAGTCGGCCTGCCTTTCGGGCCAGAAGCTCCAGGAACTCGGTAGAGTTTGTCCAGCCCTTCAGCTCATAGGTCTTCTCCATATGGTGCTGCTTAACTCTGTTCAAGAGGGGCTGGATGTACTGCTCGGGATGTTCCACCTTCTCAACACGCACCACACCTCGGAGTACCAGATCGGTAGGAGAGTCGGTGCTGGAAGGAGGAACGATACCGGGACAGTCAATCAGGTAGATGCGCTTCATCAAGCTCACATATTGCCAGACCTTGGTCTCTCCAGGAATAGGTGCAACAGTGCAAACCTTCTTCTTGAGGAGAGTGTTGATGATGGATGACTTTCCAGTGTTGGGGCCACCAATCAAACCAACAGAGATCTGTTTTCGGTCTGAGTGAAGGGAAGAGAATTGTCGAAGGAGTTGAATGAGCGATCCCTTGCCAAACGAGTTGGTGATGCTCGCGTGGAAAGCCAAGGTAGGGTACTCCTTGGATAGACTGCGAACCCAGCCGGCCTGGTTCGAATTAGTATTCGTTCCCAACATGTATAGCAATAAATAATCAAGATGAAGATATGTTTGTGTCATCACTAAGAAACCTGAAATCGATGCCCCAGAAATTGGATATGGCATAGGCAGGCTTCAACTCAATCGGACACGGGACCCTTCTCACGATGGTAACCAAAACGGCACACATCAGCCGAACAACAAAACGTTGTCGACAGTCGAGAATGGTGTATATTCTCCCAATGTTTTAACAGACACGTTCCATGGGAAATAAAGGAATGAGTCCTGACAAAGAACATTGGGGTGCGAGAAAGGCAGGGGGATAAACGAGGAAAGAAAAAAAAGAGACGCAAAACTTACCGCAACGCTGGTAGGGACCAGGTCACACTTGTTCAAAACGAAGATCAAGTGCTTGTGAGGAGCCTCCTCCTTGAGATACTTCTCAATGCTGCGACACCGTGTTCCCACAGGATCCCTGGCGTCGAGCACATGGATGACCACATCTGAAGAATCGATGACCTTGTAGAGTTCGTTCCAGATTCGCTTGCTCTGACCCTTGTCAAACACAGGCTCGATAGCCATTGTGAGTGGCTTGTCGTCGAGGCCAACGTTCTCCGCGTCTCCAGAGGCACCGCTAAGTAGCCTCTGCTGTTCGAGTCGCTCCTGATAGGTGTCCATGCTCTTCTCGGTGTCACCCGCCAGGTCATCCAGGTTGCTGACACTAAGCTTGACTCGCTTCCTCTGCGCCTTAGGTCCAAAGACTTCTGCGAACGGTGATGTCTCGACAGTCATCTTGGCCTTGTGCTGCTTGATGCCGTTGGTGGTGTCCTTGCCATCGCGGATTAGGCTCATGGGCAGCTTGTTGGACTTGAGCAGGACCTGGTACGGGTCCTTGGCCTTCTCATCCATGGCCTCTCGGAACGCCTTGAGGGTATCCTGGGAGACGACTCGGGTGTTGGTAAACCACTTGCGGTTCGGCTCGATTCGGGCGTTGGGGATGTCGCGCGACTGGAACGACGCAGCCTTGACAATCTTTCCCTCGGCATTCCTTTGCGCCTTGCCTTCCTTGTACATGTTCAGGTGCTTGACCTTCTTCGCATCGCTGTGGCACTTGGGTCAGCAAGAATGGACAGCGAGCGTTGGCGACAGTGTTCTTACCGATAGAAGTTCTCGCCCTTGACCCTGACATTTCCGAGGCCATCACCAGTCTTTCCCTGGCGCTCGCGCCGGGTGGCCTCCTTCTTTCCAGTACCCATGATGAAGAAAAATGGTCGAGGTACTGGCGACGAGGAAGTGCAAGGAAAAAGTTGGGCGGTCCAGAAATTTATCTCCAGAACTTTTTTTCTTGAACAGCAGAAAAGGCCCCACTACCTCCCTCAGCGGTGGTTGGCAGCGGGACCGCTAAAAATGCCTGCGGACAGGGGGGTCGTCCGCCGGATCAAGATAATCCGGTAAATTTGATCCGACTTCGATTTTCTATCTGGCGCAGATTCGTGCAGAGTTGGCTCTGACGACGGTTCAAGACGCCAATTGCGATCCCAAAAGTCGCCATTCTGCGCTGAAATTGGCGTGGACTTCTCTAGTCATGTCGTTCCACCTCACGACCTCCTGCCCGAGGGCGGCTGCTCGCCAGCTCTTCGTGGCCTCGCGGGGCTTCTCGACAGCCACCGGTCTCCAGAACCAAGTCCCTCCCGAGTCTCCCTCCTACATTCGCCTTCCTACACCTCCTCAATCCGACGAGAAGAAGCTCCCCCGTGTTCGAGGACACTTGCCCGTGCCCCGCGAAGTCTTCCCCCGCATGGAAGGTGACCGCAAGGTTCGAGCCGACTACATCAAGCAGACCGTCCCTAAGCCCGCCAACCCACAACCACCCAAGAACGAGACCCAAGAATGGAAGCAAAAGATGGCCAGTACCCGTCGTGAAAACTTGGAGCTGGGTTTGAAGGAGCTCTGGGTCCGAAGGAATCGTCGTGACGCCGTCCGGAACGCTCGTGTGAGCCATAAGTTCAGAGAGCACAACGCCGCCGCCAAGGCAGCGGAGCGAGAGGACGACCGCCTCACCCGCAGCACCGTGCTGGAATCGGTGCTGGACACCAAGACCTACCCAGACCCTAACCGCTTCGAGCGCGCCGAGCAAGGGCGTCGCAAGGTTTGGGCTATTGAGGCTTCTAAGCGCGGGGCTCGTCGGGATGCACTGATGGAGCTTTATATCAATGCCTCCAACTTCATCGTCACCGAAACCGAGCTCAAGGCGGAAATTGAGCGCATCTTTGACGCAGAGTTCTTCAAGAAGCAAGGCACCGCCTATGGCCGATACGGCAGCTCAGAAAACGTCTGGGACATCCATGGCAAGCCCACGTCTATCGCCAACATGTTGGAGACCACGACGGGAGCTTCCACCAAGATTATGGACGTTTATGAATCCGAGTATGACCGCTCCGTTAAGCGACAGAAGAGGATCGCTGAGGAGTTCACTGGTGGCAAGATGGAGTAAAGCCAATCAATGCAAATTGGCCTGTAAAACATTTGTACCCATGTATTCCAAATTTCACATATTGAAGCGGCCATGACTCTCCTCTGTTGATCCCATTCGCCTGGGACACCACGTTCATGAAAAGAAATCCTGCGATTGTTTCTACATATGATACTTACTAGCATCGAGAACTCGATTCAACTATGCCCATGTCAAATAACGATGCCTCTGTCCATATCCAAACGCCGAGTATGAGTTACGAAAGCACACGTCCATATATACAGCAGCTTATCCAACAGTGTGCTGCCCTTGTCTTGTGTCTTCTAATCCATCGTTCAGAGCACTTGCAAGTGCCTCTATATGTCTATCGCCTTTCGATAAGCAGAACGTGCATGGCAACGTAGGAAAGGACGATAAAAACGGCAGCGAAGATGCCCAGGTTCCTGATATCCGGCCAGAGCGCGTCGTTGTTGAAACCGAAAGAGCTCAGGATAGCCGCACCAGGAACCGTAATGTCGAGTCCATACTTGCTGTCGACCAGGGTGAGCTGGAGCACCTCGTTGACGATGAGCGACTCAAAGCCATAGTGGAAGATGGAGAGTGTCTGGAGCCAGAGCGCACCCTTGGGGGTCGCATCATGATTGAGGAGGAATCCAGCAAAGAGAAGGCTGAACAGCATAACCAGGCTGCCGATGAGGTTGGCCACACCTCCATCCTTGCACACGATACCGATAAAGAGGCACACAGCGGCAGCAGCCATGTTGAACAGCACCAGAACAAGAATGAAGTTCATGAAGTGGGTGTAATCGGCTACCAACCCAGTCATGGGGTAGATGATAGAGCCCATCAGAATTGGGGGAATGATCCTCAAGGGGAGGATGTCAAAGAGGACCTTGGCAGCAAAGTATGTAGCGGGTGAGTAGTAGCCATTGGCACGTTCACGAACAAACAGAAGTCGCTCAGTGGCGAAGACGTTGAGACTCGTGAGGGTGCTAAAACCGAAGAGAGCGAGGAGGAAGAAGAACAGGCCGAGTCGGTTCTGGAAGCCAGGAATGTCATCGGTGAGACCATAGAAGAGATAGCCCGAAAAGACGGCGAGGACAATGGCAATGGCGTAGTGGGTTAGCATCAGCATCGGGTTTCGGTACAGGTTCTTCCAGGTTCTCTGAGAGAGGATGATGAACTGTCGCAGATACCCAACGCGAGCATATCCCTTGCCAACTGCGCTGACATTGACATTGGGTCCGTCAGGTGTATAGCCATTTGAGTTCGGACCGTTGGCGGTTTCCGCATTACTGATTGCCAGCTTGATCTCCTCGTGGGTCAGGCGAGCAATCTCGGAATGGGCAAAGGATCGAGTCATGATATCCAAGTCAGTTCCAGTGGCTGCTGCCGGGGGAAGGTCATGAGGGTCCTCGAGAAGAGTCGCCGTGGTAGAATAGTCGACAGGGTTCTGCTGGAGACGATAGGCGCCGGTTTCTTCGACGCCGGCGTCAGAAGACGCTGCCGTATCAACTGTCCTTCTACGCGTAAATAACTCCCGGTCCTGGCGAACCTTGACTGAGTCTCTGCGAGAGGTCTTAGGCCGACTCGAACTTGCGTCGTCATCACCGGTACTGGTACCAGACACGCTGGCGATCGACTTGATTGCACGGGTGCTGCTGGGTCCAACGCTACCGTTATCGGGGCCAACTGTGCCGTCATCAACAGACTGGGTGCTTCCGGCGTGCATGGTGAGGTCCACAAGATAATCCGCAATGTTGAATCCAGGAGGGCATTCATAACCAATCTCGTCGAAGTAGTTTTGACACTGGACGAATTGCCCCGAGTAAACAGTTCGTCCTTGAGCCAACAGAATCAGTCTGTCGAAAAGGGCCACAATGTTGGATCGGGGTTGGTGAATGGTAAAGATGACAGTTCGCTTGTAGTTCTTGGCCAGGGTAACAAGGCACTCAATGACGTTGTAGGCGTTGTAAGCATCAAGACCGCTAGTAGGCTCGTCGAGGAACAGAATCGAAGGACTGGTGACCAGCTCGCAGGCGATTCCAACACGCCTCTTCTCACCACCGGAGATACCACGTCCCTTGCCTTCTTCGGAACCAATAAGAGAGTCGCGAATGTGGTGGATGCCAAGCTCCTTTTCAACCTCCAACACACGCTGTTCCTTGGCAGCACGGCCCATGTCACGGGGGAGTCGAAGCAGAGCGCTATTAAGGATCGTCTCGTGAACAGTGAGAGTGGGAAGCATTGTGTCCTCCTGGTCGACGAACCCGACAACGTTCTTGAAATCGTGATCTGTGACCTTTTCTCCATTGACATAGAAGTCTCCGTGAACTTGTCCACGCTTATTCTTTCGAGCCAGAATGTCGAGGAATGTCGTCTTGCCAGCTCCCGAGGCACCCATAATAGCGGTAACTTCTCCTGGCTTACAGATGCCTTGGATGCCAGTGAGAATTTGCTTGCCATTGAGAGAGTAGGCAACGTTTTCGAAGTAAAGTGACGCAGGCTTGTGGTCAGCCATCAACTTGGTGCTCTCGTCATCAGAATCCTCCAGACGAATAGCGCCATAGTTCAGCCTGCGCCTCGACAGATACCAGGTGAGGATGATAACTGCGACGAGGAACAAGGAGCATCCAGCAATCACACCAGCGATAAGAGGTGTGTTGATTTTCTTCACTGGACGCTTGTAGCCTGGTACCTCTGTCTTGTAGAGACATTCACCAGCATGACAGCCGAGGAAAATACTGGAATCGCCGATAAGGGCAAGGATCAGGGCATCCATCTCAGGCTCCTTGAAGGCACAGTCGTGAATACCACCATGCTTCTGAGTGCACTCGAAACGTCCGGGGCCTTTAATCGACTGATCGAGGAAATCGGTGAGATCAATAGATCCATCTTTGCCGCATAGCATTCGATCAGGAACGCAACTGCACTTGATCTTATTGCACTTGTACGACGTGGTGTTTTTGGCCTCTTGCCAGTCGGCGCTTGAGTCGCACTCCTCGAGGTGGCAATAGAAGGATTCGATAGCATCAACCCAGACTAGATGACAGAGTTAGCAGAAAACGATAAGGGTGGCGGTGTGGCCTACATTGGAAGTCACAAGTCTTGTCCTCCCGCTTGCAGGTGAATGTAACCTCGGGCCGCTGCTTGCCAAGGAGCGAGGTAATCTTCTCGTTGGTAACATCGCAAATCTGATAGTTGTGGTTGACGACTTCGCCGTTCTGGTAGCAGACACCACCCTCGCCATTCTCCATCAATGCGTCACAAGCCTTATTGTCGGTACAGACGTTGCAGTTGATCCCGGACCAGCCTTCGTCACATTTACAAGATCCGCCAGAGCGCATAGGTCGGTCTTTTCCTCGAGAAAGAGAGCCGCAAACTATACAGGAGTTAGCGATATTTCTCGGATGGGGACAACAACAGAAGAGGGGTCGTACGGGGCTGGAGACAGTCGTCGCCGCCAAATCCCTCTGGGCAGTCGCATTTGCCGTTGAATTCGTTGCAGCCAGCATATTGCGCGCACGTATGGGCCGGAAGGAGACAGTTGAAGCTGCACGGTGCCTCTGTTAGCTTTGCGAGGCTGCAGAGATGGGAAGCGTCGCGACATACCAAGGAGGACATCCATCTGGACGATCTCCCATGAGGGCCATCTGGGCGCGCAGGAGATCCGTTTGCGAATAACTCGTGTTGTAGGACCCCATCACGAGGCCGGGCAGAATTGCCACGGCCCCAAGGAGTAGACTCCTCAATCCAGAGGGAGCCATGACTGCAGCGACACCGTTACGATGCAGTTCAATGATGGAGCGATAACGATGCGAGAGGTTGAGGTGACGACGATCAGAGTGATGGGCGCCCGCGACCGGGATAAGCTATTTGGCCGATGGTGGCCCCCGCGTCATGTTAGGCCCCGACCGAGGCAGGTACGGCAAGCGTGCTTGCACCAATGACCAACGAGAACAACCAGCCAACCAGCCTCCGGAGAGGGCCCTTCCGCCGAAGCGTTGAGACATGACTGGTCCACACAGCCACACATTTATGGGCCTCATGACTCGAATGGAGCTATCCACCTTCCCCAAACCCAGCTACTCAACCAGGAAGACGAACCATGAGGACAGACCTGGCAGTTAACATCTGACCTTTGAAAGGCGGGGATAGCCAATGGGGTTTGAAGCTTTTAGCCGTGATGCATATAAACCCGCAATCGGGAATGGGAGTCGGGATGAAAGATAAGAGTCTGTTTTCGTTCAACAAGGTCGATTGAACGTGACGAAACGTGAAGGTGTTTCATGCCGGAGACTCCTGGAGGCAGAACTCGTGACGTCATGGAGCTCCCACATAATCGATGATTCGGAGCAAGCGAATGAACAACTGTTTGCATTCATGACGCCAATTTTGCCTACCCATGACATCCATTGTCATAGATAACCGCAACTGTGGTGTGTCAAATCCACTCGTTCTCTCGCTACGAAGCGGTGAGTAATTGAGGTGGCTAGCTGGTTTCCCTCGCCGCTTCCTTACCCTACATTCGTCATTATTCCCTATTCTACAGCGTCTTTCTAGCCCCAGCCCGTATTCGAACATTGCCATACAGAGTTGACTTGGTCGATAGTGTTTACCATGTCTATAAGGTCACATTGGTTATCATTAGGGTGTTATCCTCGTGCTTTGTGAGATGGTGGAACCATCTCGCAACAGGAGTTCCATGCAAACAGCATTTGTAGACTTGCGCAGGTAACAACCAACCACGCATCAACGATTTAATGCAACGGATAACGGCCACTCAGCCTAAATTTATGACAACTACCTATGCGTATTACTCAGAATTAGTTGGTCTTTGACTCCAGAGGATAACGCTGTGAATTACAGAGATAGATAACGAAAGGCTGAGACGATGAGATACATAATACAGATAGGCGGAAAGGCTGAAGACAACAAATCTCCATGCGGATATGTATGACCGATGAGAAAAGGCGTGTGACTTCAGACCCCTAGGAAAGCAACCCCGAGAAAGGTTGTTGTAGCAGAGGCAAGAAACTCCGAACAAAGCTCCACGGGTGGAGGCACAATTGGCACCATCATCCCCAGATCCATACTCTATTCAGCAGGGGTGCTTATGGTTGTGGAGAAGCTGCCATCAATCAACCTTCAAGCATTGGTTTGCAATAGCAGGAAGGGCGCGCCTTTACACGCCTTATAAGGAAATGAGGCTTTGGATTGACATGATCCAGCCCTAGTTTTTCCATTGTGAAGATGATTCCATATCCAAATGACACTTGATCCAAGACTTGACAAGCCCAAGGGCGTCTGAAGGCGGGGTTAGCACCAGCTCCACACATCTCCAATGGATCCATGGATATCTATATCAAGACTCACATCGAAGCCAAGATCAAGTCAAGCTGAGAGTGTAGATTTAGACAAAGATCAACGACATCATAGCAATCATGGTTCGCATCACCCCCTTTGCCGTTGAACAATGGATGGACGAGTACGAGACGACGCCAAACGTCCTCAACATTGCCGAGACATGTGCTGCTTCTGTATCCATTGACGATTTGGTTGGTCTTTCTAAGGACCCATCGGCTCCTGGTCCAATCGATACCAGCATCAAGCTCACCTACGGACCTATTCCTGGAACTCGGACGTTGAGGGAGCGAATTGCTGCCCACTGCAGCACTGAGGAGACGAAGTTGGCGGCCGAAGACGTTGTCATCACCCAAGGCGCCATCGGTGCTAACTTTCTGTCCCTCTACACCCTCGTAGGCCCAGGTGACCATGTGGTCTGTGTCTACCCAACTTACCAGCAACTCTACGATGTCCCTCGGAGCGTTGGTGCTGAAGTTACGCTGTGGAAGCTGCGTGCAGAGGAGGGTTTTGTCCCCAATGTCGATGAGCTGACTAGCCTGATCAAGGAGAACACCAAGGTATGAGTGAATAATACCGGAATGTCCAGGAGGACATGCTGACGAAGCTGGCAGATGATCATCATCAACAATCCTAACAACCCCACAGGAGCACCAATCTCGACCGACATCGTGCAGCGCATTGCCCGCGTGGCGGAAGAGAAGGGTATCATCCTCTTCTCCGACGAGGTCTACCGACCGCTCTTCCACGGCGGGGCCCTGGGAGAAATCGAAGTACCGGTACCGGCAACTACACTCGGATACCAAAAGACTGTTGTCACTGGATCCATGTCCAAGGGGTATGCGTTGGCTGGCATCCGAGTGGGATGGATTGCCAGTAGAGACAAGTCCATCATCAAAGCCATCATGTCGGCACGCGACTACACCACCATCAGTGTCTCTCAGATAGACGACCAGATTGCAAGATATGCTCTCTCGCCAGCGGTCCGGCCGTCGCTGGTCGAACGCAACATGGCACTGGCAAGGACCAACGCAAAGCTGGTAAAGGAGTTTGTCGAACGCCACAAGTCGGTGTGCTCATGGGTTGAACCTAGAGCCGGAACGACGGCTTTTATCCGGTTCACTAAGAACGGCGAGCCCGTGAACGACGTCGACTTTTGCCTGGACCTGTTGGACAAAACTAAGATCCTGTTCTGTGCGGGCTCGCGTTGCTTTGGAGGTGATGAGGACTTCAAGGGCTATGTTCGAATGGGATACGTCTGCGAGACAGAAGTTCTGGTCGAAGGCCTAAAGAGGCTCGGTGACTACATTAACAGCAACCTGTCGTAGATAAGAGAGCATGAAATGACACCATCAAAGGCTTTTGATCAGGGACATGTCGCGTGTTGAAACATGTTCCATGTCGGCACCGGAAAGCATCGAAGAGATTTGGACAGACGTGGGGCTGAGCGGATAGCGGCAAGCTCTCGGCCGAGGCGTCGTCAGCCTCTTTCTAGGTCATCCAACTAATTCACGGCATGTGGGCGTATGCGGGTGCAAATTGCTGAGAGAGAGGCGAAAGAGAGGTGAGGCGAGGACAAGGCTCATGGCGTCAATTAGTTAATCGAGGCTCTATCGTGTGTTTGTACCTGGAAACTGGGTCAGAGGCTGACAGCGGTCCAATGTGAAGGCGCTGAAGATCACTTCTTGGCCGTCTCACCCGCGTCAAAACAGCCTGTGCCAATTTCGCCCTGACACTCGAGGCACGCATCAAGCGCGCAACGGGACCAGCCGACGGTCGATTCGATGGTAATTAGGCGCGGTCGCCGATGCAAGTGCTGTACGGTACGTTACGGATACGACGCACCGAATAACATGGATCGATAGCGAGGAAAAAGAAGAAATCTCACGGATCATTAGACCGACCAGGCCGGACAGACGAACGTGACCCCCGGCCTCGTAATTCCTGGCACCCGCCCGCCCAGACGACGATGACGACTCCTCCGCGCTCACGCCTTCCAGGGGTCCACGAGGCATCTTGGCGCTAATGTCCGGAGAAGAAAGTACCTTTCATCTGTCGCTCGTTGCCGAACAAGAGGGTTGCTTGCGTGGCCCTCGTGCCGTTCTTCCATCTCATCCACCTCCTGTGAACTCGATTCTTCCTTTTGCTGACTGTCGTTGACCTTGATTCGCCCATCACATCTCGCCCCCCTGTTATTTCTATTCTTCATTATCCTCCTCGTCCGTCCCTTCTTGTCCCATGCTCCACCGCAGCAGTCATATCCTCGGGTCCTTTACCCTGTGTTTCTTTGCGTGGTGTTTTCTGAGACATCCTGCTGTGTCCTAGACTGCCACTTGGTCTGCGCCTCTTTGCGCAACTCGACAACCATCTACCATTCGACAACCCCCTTCCCTCTGCAGGAGAGAAAGCACCTTTGAGGGATTGGCCCCTCAGGTTTCAACTGGCTGGCACTACGCCCGTGTGACTGCCCTATGGAGGAGGGTGGCGTTTGACCACTCAGCGCCATTCCTAAACCTATTCCGCCCTGCCCTCAGAGATATTGCAACCTGTACCTGCGATGAAGCTGTGGTCTGTGGGCGCTTGCTTGGTTTCGACATGGGGTGTCGTGCAAGCACAAACCATACAATGGAACATTGAAAACCGTCGCCATATCCCCCGGAGCTTGAGTCGCCGCTCAGAGTCGACTTTTGAAGAGGTTGTTGAGAACAAGAGATCGGCGGGAGGTTACTTTTCGGAAATCGCAGTTGGAAACCCGCCTCAAAATATCACCCTTCAGCTGGATACTGGGAGTAGCGATGTATGGTTCCCTTGGAGTTCTGCAGATATCTGCAAAGAAACCTCCAAGGGTGGATGCCCCTTTGGAAGCTGTAAGAAACTCACCTCACTATGTCGCATGTGGCCTGCAGCTCCGTTACTGACAGTTGACGACAGTTAACCCTGACAAGTCGCGTTCATTTAAGCATGTCGGCCCCGGCTTGTTCGACATTACCTTTATAGACGAAAGTTACGCCAAGGGTGACTATTTTGTCGATCATTTTGAGTTTGGCGGCGCAGTCATTAAGAACCTGACCATGGGTCTGGGGGTCGATACCGACATCCGCTTTGGACTAATTGGCATGGGTTACGCCAGCAATGAGGCTGTGAGAGATACGGAGGATGTTATCTATCCAAATCTCCCTGTCGCCATGTGGCAAGGAGGCTACATCAGTACCATTGCCTACAGCTTGTGGCTGAATGACCTTGATGCTAGCTCTGGAAACATTTTGTTCGGGGGTGTCGACACGGCAAAGTATACTGGGAACCTGACTCGCATCGATGTTCTACCAGTACAAGGCCAATACCTCCACTTCCTCGTCGCATTGACCTCGATTGTCGCTCGCAGTCCTAGTGGAACCGACACTCTCACCTCGGATAGCTTTCCTATCAAGGCGGTGCTCGATTCGGGAACCACTCTTACCTATCTGCCCCAGGATATCACACATGAGATCTGGGAGGAAGTTGGCGCCGTGTATTCGTCCACGTATGATGCAGCTGTGTTACCATGCTCCCGTGGTAAGCAACCGGGTAACTTCACCTTTGGGTTTGCTGGACCTGATGGCCCTCGCATCACTGTCGCTATGGATGAGCTGGTCATTGATCTTAACGACGGACAGCAAACACCCACCTTCGAATCAGGAGCATTCGAAGGTGAGTTGATCTGCTATTTTGGAATTCAGAATGACTCAAGCTCGATTTCCATTCTCGGAAATACTTTTCTTCGATCCGCTTATGTCGTTTATGATCTGGTCAATAATGAGATCGGAATCGCGACGACCGACTTTAATGCTACCAAGAGCGAAATCGTCGAATTTAAGAGCTACGGCGCTACGATACCGTCTGCCACGGTAGCACCCAATCAGCAAAAGGCGACTGAAACGCCTGAAGCCACCGAGAATAAGTTCACTGCCGCCGATGGATTTCAGAAGACAGAAAGCGACAGTGATGATGATGATAACGACGACGACGATGACAACGCTGCATCTCTCCTGACTCCTTCTGGAACCAACACCGCGCTGGTCGCCGCGGTAGTGAGCTTCATGCTTATTGGAGGAGGAACCTTTTCATTCAATCTGCTGTAGCGGAATGCTGAGAGGTTGGCTGCATAACACAAAACGGCGAAAAGTTCATTGGCTGGCGTTTCTATACCAAGGGTTGATTGAGTTAAAGATGGGCTGATTTCTGGCGTTTCAACGGAGTGAGGGACTCATTCATCAAGGACCAAGGCGCATTGGGCGGTAAAACTCCTACAAATGATACCAGAAACTACGATGAAAAGAATAGAATTAGCATTGAAATGTTTATAAACCAAAGAATTTGACCCAAAATGTCACTCACTGAGACTTTTACTGAACTGAACTGAACTGATCCGGGCGGTCGGCACGACTCCAACTTACAGGGCTCTTGACCGTTGGCGGGAATTAAGTTCTGATGGCGAATCAGGAAGCCGCGTGCACGTGCGGCGCCTGCTAATCCCGAAGAAAAAAGTTTCCCAATGGGCCGCTGATTATTAGCAACCCTCTCCCCAACTTCTTCGTTGGAGTCCCAAGATTGCAAAATGAGGGCAACGAGGGCCGCCAGATGGCTCAATTGCCGTCTGCTATTCGGCACCCAGCAGCCGAGCTGTGGTAGCCAATTCTTCAACGTCTCCCCCGCTGTCCCGGCCTGGGAGAGCCGACGAGCCTTCAGCCAGACCAAGCGCACTTGCAGTGCTGCGCAAGAAGCGTGAGAAGCCAATTGATTTCCTTCCGGTACTTGACACATTGCTGATACCTTCTATTAGTCTCAAGAAGGCCCAGGAGGACGCTGCGAGCTTGACACCCGAGTATGTCGCTGCTAACATGGACCCTGAGGAGGCCAAGCGCCTGTCTCGAGTCCGCAACATTGGTATTGCTGTATGAGCATGATGCCCCTCGCCCAACCGCCCCCTCGCTGACCCAATTCGACAGGCGCACATCGACAGTGGAAAGACTACCGTCAGTGAGCGTGTTCTGTTCTACACCGGCCGAATCAATGCGATCCACGAGGTGCGAGGCAAGGATGCCGTCGGCGCCAAGATGGACTCTATGGAACTCGAGAGGGAAAAAGGCATCACCATCCAGTCTGCGGCTACCTTCGCCGACTGGAAGAAAACGGAAAACGGCAAAGAGGAAACCTACCACTTCAACCTGATTGATACCCCCGGTCACATCGATTTCACCATTGAGGTCGAGCGAGCTCTCCGAGTCCTCGACGGTGCTGTCATGATTCTGTGCGCTGTTAGCGGCGTCCAGTCTCAGACCATTACCGTCGACCGTCAAATGAAGCGTTACAATGTCCCCCGAATCTCCTTCGTCAACAAGATGGACCGAATGGGTGCCAACCCCTGGAAGGCCGTCGAGCAGATCAACACCAAGCTTAAGATTCCCGCCGCTGCTATCCAGGTTCCCATTGGTGCTGAGGACGAGTTCCAAGGCGTTGTCGATCTTATCAACATGCAGGCTATTTACTTTGAGGGGCCCCGTGGTACCAAGGTTCGCATCACCGATCAGATTCCTGGCCCCCTCCAGGAGCTTGTCAACGAGAAGCGCCAGGCTCTTGTTGAGAAGCTCGCCGATGTCGACGATGAGATTGCCGAACTGTACCTCGAAGAACAGGAGCCCACCAACCAGCAGATCAAGGATGCCATCCGCCGTGCCACCATTGCCCGAGCTTTCACCCCCGTCATGATGGGTTCAGCCCTTGCCGATAAGGGTGTTCAGCCCATGCTCGACGCTGTCTGCGATTTCCTGCCCAACCCCGCCGATGTTGAGAACACTGGTCTGGACAAGTCGAACGAGGAGAAGACCGTGAAGCTGGTTCCCTACAACTCTCTGCCCTTTGTCGGTCTTGCCTTTAAGCTTGAGGAGAACAACTACGGCCAGCTCACCTACATCCGAGTCTACCAGGGCAAGCTCACCAAGGGTTCCTATTTGTTCAACTCCCGAACCGACAAGAAGGTCCGAATTCCCCGTATTGTCCGCATGCACTCCAACGAGATGGAGGATGTCTCTGAGGTCGGTGCCGGTGAGATCTGCGCCGTCTTTGGCGTCGACTGTGCCTCCGGTGACACCTTCACTGATGGCGGTCTCCCCTACACCATGTCTTCCATGTTCGTCCCTGATGCCGTCATGTCGCTCTCCATCAAGCCCAAGCGAACTGGCGATGCCGACAACTTCAGTAAGGCCATGAACCGATTCCAGCGCGAGGATCCTACCTTCCGAGTTCACGTCGACCCCGAGAGTGAGGAGACCATCATTTCTGGTATGGGTGAACTGCACCTTGAGGTTTATGTCGAGCGTCTCAAGCGAGAGTACAAGACCGAGTGTATCACTGGCCAGCCCCGTGTTGCCTACCGTGAGACTATTGCTCGCAGGGCCGACTACGATTTCCTGCTGAAGCGACAGAGCGGTGGTCCTGGTGACTTTGCCCGTGTTGCTGGTTGGATCGAGCCTAACGACAAGCCCGATGAGAACCACTACGAGTCCCAGGTCGTTGGTGGCCACATCCCCGACAAGTTCCTGTCTGCTTGTTCTAAGGGTTTCGATGTTGCCTGTGAGAAGGGTCCTCTCCTGGGCCACAAGGTTATTGGTGCTAAGATGATTGTCAACGATGGTGCCACCCACGTTACTGATTCTTCCGATTACGCCTTCAACCTGGCCACCCAGATGGCCTTCCGAAAGGCCTTCAGCGATGCTGGCGGCCAAGTTCTCGAACCCCTGATGAAGACCACCATCACCGCCCCCAACGAGTTCCAGGGTAACATTCTGATGCTTATGAACAAGCGTAACGCCACTATTCACGACACCGACATTGGCAGCGAGGACTTCACCCTCATCTGCGACTGTAGTCTAAACGCCATGTTTGGCTTTAGCTCCCAGCTTCGCGCTGCCACTCAGGGCAAGGGCGAGTTCAGCATGGAGTTCAGCCACTACGCCCCGGCTCCTCCTCATCTCCAGTATGTATCCCCTGATGATTGACACGAGTAACATGAACATGATGCTAACAACCTATGCAGGAAGGAGTTGGTTGCCAAGTACCAGGCCGAGCTTGAGGCCAAGCGAACCAAGTAAAGTGGTTCTTGAGTAAGAGATATGATGGCCGAGCACATGAGATGCAACGGCTATGGGAGGCACAACGGACACTATGCCGTGTTGTAAAATACATGTGGATGAATGTGTATGATCTTGTAACATATTACCATGGATGCTGAGATGCTATTGATTTGGGACACGAAGAAGTCTATCACGCACTTAGACGAATGGTAAAAGCTGGATAGGGATTATTGCCGTAGATAGGCAGTGGGAAACGATGGGCAAAAACCAAGCAGCATAGAGTATACAATCCCCTCTAGACAGATTCTTGTAATTGTCTATTTTTTGGTGTTGAAACTCCTAAACTAGGTACATACATGCAATTGCTCGTTACTCACATTTCTTGGAGTATAGCAATAGTGATCCAACCTAGTTATCCAACTTTTGGGGTATTCTTACAGACGTCGGAGAATATCGGCGACGACCTCCTCGGTGGAAGCCTTGCCACCCAGGTCAGGGCTCAGGAGCTTACCGTCCTCAAGGTTGCCATCAACAGCGGCGTAGATCTTGGCAGCAGCCTCCTCCTCGTTGAGGAACTCGAGCATCAGAGCGGTAGATCGGAGAGTGGCAATGGGGTTAGCAATGCCCTGGCCCTGGATGTCAGGGGCGCTGCCGTGGCAAGGCTCACCAATGGCGAAACCCTCACCGACGTTGGCGCTGGGGACGAGACCCAGGCTGCCGACGAGGGCAGCAGCACCGTCGGAGAGAATATCACCATACAGGTTGGGGGCGACGATGACGTCGTAGTCCTCGGGCTGGCGGAAGAGCTTGTAGACCATGGAGTCGACAATCTGCTCCTCAACGGCGACAGAGGAGTACTTGGGGTCCGCGAGGGCCTTCTTGGAGGTAGCGCGGAAGAGACCATCGGTCTGGGACAGAACGTTGGACTTGTGGGTGATGGTGACAAGGGGAGACTTGTGGATGCTGGCAGCACCGGCATCACGGATCTTCTGGCGACGGAGGGCAATGTCACCGGCCATGGCAGCAATGCGGAACGAAGCCTTCTCCGAGATGCGCTTAATGGCCTCGGCAACCTTGCCCTCGGGGGTCTCGTGGGTGGTCTCCTGCTTGACATACAGATCCTCAGTGTTCTCGCGGACAATGACCATGTCGATGGGCTTGGCGGCGGTCAGGACGGTCTTGACGGGGCGGACGTTGGCATAGAGGTCGAGCTTCTTGCGCAGGGCGACGATGGGGCTCGAGTAGCCCTTGACGGCCTGGGTAGGCGAGCTCACGGCTCCGAACAGGGCGCCGTCACACTCATTCTTGAGGACCTCGACCGTCTTGTCGGGGAGGGCGGCACCAGTCTGCTCAAAGGTCTCGAAGCCGGCCTTGAGGTCGACAAAGTCAAACTTGAGGCCGAGAGAGGCGGGGAGAGCCTCGAGGATGCGGCGGCCGGCGGGGATGACTTCCTTGCCGATGCCGTCACCGGGGATGAGACCTGAATGTAATTTGTCAGCTGGCTGTGATCTATCTGAGCTCGTATCAAGATTGCGCACCGATTCTGAGGGTTCGGAGCGACATGTTGGGCGCAATTGAAGGTGGAGAGGTTGTCAAAGTTTCGTCGTCCGAGGACCGGAGATGGATAAGAAAACCAACGGCAATTTTTGGTCGTGTCGGGGAAAAATTGGCCGGCTGTGAATAGCGCCGGACCGGGGGAGCAAGGTTTACAGCGACCTTTGGTGATGGCAACACCGGAGCTTTGATATTGTTTATTCGTATTTCATCTTCATCTTTTGAAGCAGATATTGAATCTATTTTGTGCCTACATCTTTATTCCGATCGCGGCGCACAAGACTCATTCATCCAGTATCGTCGATAGCCAAGTCTTGACAACAGGCCACTTCAGTGACCGACTCTTGTATGCTCCGGACTTGAGCGTCACTCTTACGACTTGCTCCAACCAAAAAGACGCAAGGACTGTCGAACGATTGAAATCTTGTCAGCTGCTGTCGTTTATTCCTTGGCCTCAACCTTGAGCGAGAGAGAGAGAGAGCTTGACCCCAAGGCAGGCCAGTCAGTGTGGGGGAAGAAGAGAGCAATGAGAGACAGGCGACCCCACATGAGCTCATGCCATCAAATGTCATGTTTGAGCAGCACCAGCAAATGAGCTCGCCTGTCTGGCCAACAGAAGGGGGGGGGTAGCTTGCTTGTCAAGAGTCAACGATGGAGCTTCTGGAATCTCTTTGGGGAAATATGTCATTTCCACGGGGCGTGCGGCCGAGGAGGGAGACCTGAGCTGGAGACGAGAAAGCGGAGGAATGGGAAATAGGGGTACGGCGCGAGACAGAGGAACCAGAGTGGCCCAGGAACCGATCATCTGCCATTGGCTCACAACTTGCTAGTTTACGGTCGGTCCGTCCCTTGTCGAGTTGATCTTGGGTCATTTCGACTGACTGGTTGGTTCGGTGAGGTCGGTACATAGAGTTGACTGCACTCAGTGCAGCACTGCACATTGCATCCATGCTTGTCTGACCTTGTATACTTTGTTTAGCACACCAGCGCACCCAGGTGGATCAGTTATTAGTGTTGTAGACGCAGACGCAGACGCAGGCTGCTTGGGGTGCATGAATCCTCCCTCAACGTGTCAGCTCTAAGACGGCGCTTTCTCTCCCTCTGTTTCAAAACCTTCCATCCCTCGATGGTATTACATAGATACAACGTCAAGACTGAGAGGACACCTGGTTTGTTGGCCGGACAGGCTGGCAGGAGTTGCTGGGCCGCCCAGCCAGCCATGATCGGTGGGAATTTCGAATTTCCTCATCATGGGCAATTTAGTGTCCCCGGCTAAACCTGAAGTGAACGAGATCCATCCGGTGCCTCATTTCGACTGGACCCTTGCCCGTACCTAGGTAGGTACCAGAGCATACCTTACCTGGGTCCCCTTTAGACCTAACCCATCTGTGGCCGTCTATTGAATTATGATGCGGCGGGTACGAGCTCATGGCTTGTGTCGAGTCGTCGACATGTCACCGAGCAACCTTGGTGGTTGGCCGGATATAATGATATTGGGGGATCCACGACGGCCTCTTGTTTCTCTGGGAGCACCGGTTTCTCTGGAAGCAACGTGTTTACCGAGGACTCTTGTGGAATGGCGATAGGTTGTTTGCCTCGACCTCGGCGTCTTGTCAACCAACGATAGGGCACATCCGCCACGGTGCGGCAACGTGCAGTGCAGCGCAGCCAGCGCCTGAAGCCGATGCCCGACTCCATCCTTTGATCTCGACCCCTATTATTCTGCAACAGCCCAGCGCAACATAACCAGCACCACCCGACGGGACTCCCAGCGGGCGGGTGCCAGTCCCTGGCCCTCCACCTCACCTCCCGAATCCAGGCCCCCCGTGGGACTGGACGGATACATCGACTGGCAGGTACCGCGTGGACTCTGAAACGCATGCACCGATACCTCGCTAGCCCAGCTCCGAGAGGTACCCCCTGTCGGTCGGCCAGGTCCCTCAATCCACTAACAAGCCCCCCCGAGCTCCCCCATCCACATCCAGCCTGTGCCGTGTGTAGGTACCTGTCCCATGAGTGGTGTCCGGTGCGGTGCCTGTGCGACCGACGGCGGATGGTCTGCCGCTCATAACCAGACAACACCTCATCCCATCCCAACCCATCCATCCCTAAACTTATCACATCAATCCCCTCAGACCTGCGCTCTCCTGCTGAACTGTACGACCCCTTCAAAGACCTCGAGGTCTCCCCGGCCGAGCCCTCCCTTGCTCTCACCCTCCCAACTCCAACTCGTCGAGATAGAGCCCTCAGCAAGCAAGCAACCATGAGTCAGGTCAAGAACCTGCGTGCCATGTTCGAGGGCAAAGGCGACACGAGCCCGCCCGACAGAGGCCGATCGTCCGGCGCGTCCACTCCTGTCCAAGGTACGACTACTCGACCCCGACCCGCTTCCTGACGACAATGTCATGAACTTGGATGATTTGCTTTGCTTTGTTTTTGGGCGCACTGCTGCAATTTGCTGCTTGCATCCAAGTGAAGGAAAGCTGTTCAAGTTGCTCTAGTCCCAGTTCCAGTTGGGCTCCAGCTGTTTCGGCCTTTTTTGGCTCTTTCCTGCCCTGGAGCTGTCCGCACTAGTCTCCCGCCTTCCCCCCCAACAACATCAGGGCACACTCATATTACCGTGTCCTTCTTTTTCCCCCTTGAACCCCTTGCTGATCAAAAAACTTGTTTTTTTCTCCACAGGCGCAACAACCAACGGAGTCGAGTCACCTCGTCCGCTTTCAAAAGTTAGAACCAATTTTGTTGCTGTCGAAAAGGACGGAAGGATAGGTCTGCGAAGAGACCCCAGCCACGAATCTAGCGTTTCTCGTCGTCGATTAAGCATGGAGACCGATACCGAATCCGTTTCTACCGTCCCTGACAAGGCCCCTGTGGCTGCCGAGGAGGTCACGCGAGTCAACAAGCCATTCTTGCACGAGACAATCCCGGAATCGCCTCGCCAGCCTGTCGAAGCTCCCAAGACACCCGTTGAGGAGGTTGCGGCTGTTCCAGAGCAGCCTAGTATCACCCCTGAAAAGAAGGTTGAAGAAGAAGTAGCTGCACCCCCATCGCAGCCTGCGGAACCTGTGCCCGCTTCCCCAACGAAGGAGAAGAAGCAGACACCCCCTCCTTCAGCTACAGGTGTCAATGGCAAGTCAAAGGCTGAGAAGCCTAAGGAGCTAGCTTCTGCAGCCCCTGCAAAGGCCAATGCCCCCAGGAAGACGGCTACTCGACCAAACACAATCTCAACCAAAACCACTACCGCCACGAAAGCTCCGGCAAGGTCTCCCGCTGCCATAAAGACTCCCACGAGCGCTACGCACAAGCCAGAACACAAACCCGAACACAAGCCTGAGCACAAGCCAGCAGCAAAGGCTCACGAGAGACCCGCACCAAGGAAGGAAACGAGGCCAGCATCTAGGACTGGCCCTTCTGCGCTCAGTCGGCCCACCGCTGCCAGTGCTAGCAAGAAGCCCCAGCCGCTGAAGCCTGTGGCCAGTGAGACTGGCTTTGTCAAGCCGAAGCCAAAGTCTCCTACGAAACCAGTTCATTTGCCTGCTTCTCTCATGGCTCCAACCGCTTCCTCTGGAGCCAAGTCAGGCCGTCAGGTTCGACCCTCACCTAGCTCCCAGAACCTTAATGTTCCTGCTCGCCCTCATAGCAGGGCGAGCGCTACAGGAACAAGCGCCACCACTGGCAAGACGATCAAGCGTCAAAGCTCGACTATCAACCGTCCACGACCAAGCTTGGGACCTCCTCCTAAGAAGGCCGCTGACCATCCCGTTACGAAGAAGGATGCTCCTGTCGATGAAAGCTTCCTGGCCCGTATGATGCGACCTACGCAAGCCTCGTCATCAAAGACGACCGAAAAGGCGCCCACCACACCTCCCAGAAGAACTGCCAAGCGCCCTTCATCAGGCGCCGATCACACCTCACGACGGGAGAGCAGCTCTAAGCCTCCAGGAAGCGCCAGGAAGCCTCTGAAGAAGCATCCCGAGTCGAAGGATGCGGCTAAGTCTGCGGGCTCCGAGAAGTCTGTCACAGCTACTACCCCCACGCCTGCCGAGGATGAAGTCTCTCAGCCTCCTAAGCCATCGACCCCCGAGCTCACAGTCGATGCCCCCGAGGAGCCCGAGGCAACCAGCACCACGGACGAAGTGAAGAAGCCCGAGGTGGAGCCTGTTATTGAAGAACCCGAGGCTGAGGTTAAGGCTGCCGCCACTGAGCCTCAAGAAGTTGTCGAACCTGCTCAGCCTGAGGCTGAGGCTACTCAACAGCAGGAGATCCCCGAGGAGCCTGTTCATGAGGAGGCGAAGGAAGAGGTCCGACCCGTGACCCCCGAGCAACAGAAGGAGGAGACTGCTCCTGTTGAGGTTGCTGAGGCCGCCGCACCCGAGAAGACCGAGGAGGTCGTTGAGCAGACCGTTGAGGATGAGCCCAAGGAGTCAGCTCCCGTTCCTGAGTCGGAGGCTGAGAAGAAGGAGAACTCTGATGTTGTTCCTTTGCTGGAGGAGGACTCTGTCCAGGCTCCTGTAGAGGAAGCACAAGAGACTGCCGTGGCCCCCGAGCCTGAAGTCGAGGTTAAGGCCGAGACTGAGACTGAGGCCAAGACGGAGGTGATCCCTCTGTTGGAGAACGAGTCCGAGCCTGCCGCCGAGACGGAAACCGTTGAGAAGCAGCCCGCTGAGAATGAGACAACAACCCAGATTGATACCAATGAAGAGGCTAAGGACGAGGTCAAGGAAGAGACCAAGGAGGAGGCCAAGACTGTTGCCGTGAAAGAGGAGGATACCACCACGGAAGAGCAAGTCAGCGAGAAGAAGCAAGAGGCGGAGACCGTTGCCAAGGCGGATTAACTGAATACCTACTAGATTGTGGAAGATGCAAAGCGGTTCCTTTGGTCAATATTATTGAGAAGAAGGGGATGTACTTTTTGAGCTGTTGTATAGATACCTGTTTAAGCGAAGGCGAATGGTGATTTTACCGCATCTTGTAAAAAGCATACGCAAATAACATGGCGGAATAACAAGATTTGGCGGTCAATAGTTGGTTACACATCGGATGTTGGGATTTTGATACACAAGCGCCCTTTCCAGGGCTTTCATTCCATCTAGTGGTAGTTATACATGCTTTCCCTCTTTATCGTATCACACGAAGCTCTTTGGCCCCATTCACATACAGCCATCCATCCATATTCGACATAACTCCAGCACGACCGCTCATGACACCCGGCACATTAACACGCCGCCCTGTTTCCGAGCTAGTGCCTCTCGGGCCTCGAGCACACCTCTCGATGTTGAGACAAACATGCACTCTCCCAAGTTCAGCCCCGGCACGACACCTCCGTCCACCTTTGTCGGGAACCCCCTCGTCAGCCTGGCGAGCTCCTTGATGTTTGCCGTCATAATGCGCTTGGGGGTGCTGATGGCATTCGCCTTTCCGAGCACGGGCTTGCCGTCCCAGTACTTGAGGCCGAGCCACAGGCGCATGGTGGCTACGTTTGCGTTGGTGACGGGCACGGGGTCCTGAGAGACCATCTGCTCGAGGGTCGGAGGGTTGGGACCCGCGCGGTAGACGGCTGAGAAGAAGCCAGAGCGGTGCAGGGCCAGAGCGAGCTGCAGGTTGTATTTGCAGTTCTTGACCGATGTGATGCCTAGGCGGGCCTTGGAGGCGTTTTGGAGGTGCGAACACATGTTCGCGACGTTGAGGATGGAAGGCATGGTGAGCGAGTTTCGGGGGTGGCGATATGGCGTGAAGAACGGTTTGAGAGAATCGGAGGGGTTCGATTGGGCCGGCGAGTCGTTCAGTTCGTCTAGATATACGGAGGACTTGTTAGAAGTGCTTCCTTGCGATTCCTATCCCGAGGGGTTGTTTAACTCACCCCGTCGTATACACCAAGTCTAGGCCGGAATTCCAAGATCAGAAATTACCAATTGGCCAATAACAATTCTTCCGCCGCCAGCTGTCAAGTGTTCAAAGCGACGGAGGGCCGGGCTATCACGTTGAGGTCCGTCGGGCGTGGTATGTCTGCAAGTCGGTCCAAAATTTCAGAGTTGCGAGTATGACTAAGCTTAGCTCTGGGGAAGATCGATATGTGCATAATTTCTCATTGATGCATGGCGATGAACATGTTGCACGAGAAACTATTCCTTGAGGATACCAATTGGAAATTTAAAGAATGTTTTGAGGATTCATACTGGTGTTCTAGGAGAGTGTTTCGGAAAACTAGGTAGGATAAAGCTGTGGTGAGACTCTAACATTTTGCCTAACTCTTGATAGTGAGCCATAATCAAACATCTTCAGCCAATGTGGTCACAGAATGCACAGACAACAACACAGACAGGATAGTCAAGACGCTTTAATATGGACAATAGACAATAGGTATGAACTTTTGTGATTATACAAGACGTGCTCCCCGTTCCGTTAACCCGAGGTGGCTGACCAATTTGGTGCGATCACCAATTGGTCGCGTGACTCAATCATGTCTATCGTACAAGTTTTCTTAGATGCTGGTAAACGCTTCCTTGCGGCCGACCGGCCGCTCCAAATGCCTGAATGGGAGGGGGAAGCACGCTATGAATGAGTAGAGAAGTCACGGTACTCTCAAGCGTGGTCGCCCAGGTGCCGGAGTCCGTGGATGATGTGGGCGAGCGACCGCCGATACTTGTAGCCGAATACAGCTGCCGTGATGAAGAAGGGGCTAGCGATGAGTGTGAAGAAACTCCGGACTAGGACCTTTCCTTGGGAGTCGCTCTTCTTGATAACGTCCAGGTAGCCCTCGTTGCTGAAGCTCACGCGAGAGTACTTGGTTTGCCATCCCATGCGGGGGAAGTGGACGCTCATAAACTCTTCGAGGAACTTGCGGAGTCGGTATCGTCGTGAGAGGACGGAAGATCTCATCTCGACGTAGTTTTGTAGGGCGAGGTCGTTGATTGCGTGAGCGTCGAAAGGGCGAACCGCCGAATACTCTGCCAGGGCTAGAGATCTCTCAAAGGCGGCTGCAGTTGAAGTCGTAGACTGATTGGAAGGGTCATTTGACTCTTCAATCTGGGCATGCTTATCCAGAATCGAAAACAAAATTCGCACGTCCTCCATTCCTGCGTTCATTCCCTGACCGTAAAAGGGCACCATGGCGTGAGCTGCGTCGCCGACGATGACACAAGAGGAGCCATAGTGATACGGCTTGCACTTGAGGCTGATGAGAGGTAGGTGAGGGTTGGTTTTGAAGGACTCTATTAGCTCATCGCCGGGTATCAAGTCTGTCACACCGGGGAAGTGCTTGTCGAAAAAGGACGGCAAGCTGGAAGTGTTGTTTTCGAGCTCTGTAAACTCTCGGCTTGGCATGAAGAGCGTGCATGTGAATGAGCCGTCCTTGGTCAAAGCGTTAGCGCAGAGCATCAAGAGCATGAGAATTAACCGCTTACATCACTGGGAATAGCAATAAACATGAAGTCCTTTCCGGGCCAGATGTGTAGATGATTAGGCGATATCCTGAACTTAGCCATTGGGTCGGCCGTGTCGGTTGTGTCGACGGGCTTGAGCTGGAACTCGCACCACAAGGTGTCGATATACTCTTGCTGGTAGTTCATCCGAGTAAACTTCATGAGATGGTACCTCACAGCGGAATGAGCACCGTCAGCGCCAATCATGAGATCGAAAGAGATGTCAATCTCCTTGGGACGAGAATCTTTGGCCGAGCTGCCATCTTGCACCTCAAACCACGCCTTGCAAGCACGATAGTCCGCGCCCGTGAGCTTGTGGTTGAAGAAGAGCTTAACATTGGGCATGCTCTCGAGAATGTCAAGAATCCGCTTGTTGAGACCTGCACGGTCAATAGCGTGGATTGCCTATCGCGATGGCGTCAGCTTCAAATTCTCGCAGGTTGAGGCAATTATGCATACCCGTCCCTTGACGTCGTAGTCCTGAGACTGCTCGAACAAGGCCCCAGTTGGTCCTCTGCCGTGAATCATGCGGCCTCTCATGGGGATCGTGGTCGCCATGACATGGTCGAGAAGGCCTGGCTGGCCGGCATGGCGCATGGCATTGATGCCGCGTTCTGAGATGGCGAGGTTGATGGATCTGGTGAAGTTGAGTGGGATAGTACCAGGATCTCTGAGGTCTAGACCAGTCAGTAATTGAGACTCGGCGAAATAAAACCTGTTTGAAGAAATAAGAAGAAAGTTTCTTCTCAAGTCCTGAAATGAGAGGGCAATGTCCTGGCTCTTCGGATGCCATCAAAAAGGCCGCTCAATCATGCGACAAACTATGACTCTATCGCGAGCCAACCGAAACTAGTAGACGAGAAACATCAACTCACCAGGTCGCAACTCATAAACCTCAACCTCATGTCCCCTCTGAGCAGCATACAAAGCCGCCAGCGAACCAACAGGTCCAGCACCGACAACGACAATCTTCTGAGGCTTCCCCATCTTTTCACTGCTGAGAAATCGAAAAGTTGTTCGAGAAAAAGGACGAACGGAGAGCGAGGATGGAACCCTTTTAGAGTTGGCCAACAAACGTTAGTCAGTACCTACTAGAAAACAAACTTCGGCTGAACGGTAAGTCGAGAAGGCGCCCCGATAAAGTCCGTCTTGCGTATTAAACCGATAACCCATGTGACCCACGCATTGGATAGTTGAGAGTTGCATCCGCAATTTTGCCTATAATAACTGTTTGTCTTTTGCTATCAACTATACGTATTTCGCTATCTATTGCTTCCAGGTTGCGCGAGTGCACGTGCGCATATGTATGCCAGGAAGGGTCGTTTTCATGCGGGACCTCAGACTGGCGTCCGTCTTTGTGACAAACCCTCTCCTGCTTTGCCACGTTGTGTAGGTAGGTATTTGCTGGGCGTACGGACTCCTAGTCGCCGTGGCGCCGTTCGCATACCTCTACTTGTTGGTATCCCTGCTGCTAGCAGTAAAACATGGGAGGATGCACGGAATGGTTGCTTCCATCATGCTTGTGGACGCCTCCACGGGAACTGCTTGGAGACTGACAAATCAATGTTGATGCCACTTTGAGATTGTGGTTACCGGCAGTTGGCATATCAACGTTGGTCGATTCCAAGTCAAAGTCATTCTCACACCCATGTCTTTGTAATCCTAGATCTTGAAGCTACACTTTCAAGACTCTGAACCATGGATCCCCCTCCGAGGTCGACTCAATCCCCCACCTTCCAAAAAGGGATCCGTTTCAAACCGCCTTGACGGCCTTCCGTTTACTTAAACGGGCAGCCAAACATGTTCCTAGGCCGGCAACAGAAAGTTGACATTATACCGAACCTGGGTTAAATAGCAACTACTTGGATGATGAACAATTCAAATGAAGAGTTTAATAGAGATATCTGTTGTTGAGTAGAGTTTGCTGTGATGTGCTCCTTGTATTCATGTGACTGTTAGACACTCTAGGCCAGGCCTCCTGGTACTTTGACCCAACACTTTGCTATTTTTGCTTGTCCTCTTTTTAGAATCTATCCATGAGATTTCCTAGACCTTATGTATGACCGTGAAATATTTTAAAAGAAAAAAAGCTCATAATCGACTCGCTTGGCCCCATGGGCGTATAAAATTCGTTTTGAGCATATGCACGGTTCGTGTGCGGGCACCGTTTTCTCGGCCGGCCATATCCGCTCCGTCCGTGGAGGATCTTTTGCTCCCTCGAAAAGTTACACCACGAGATTTGAGACGAAGGAACGAGACTTGTTGCACGCACACATTCCCGCGGCTTCACGAGACCTCGTATATAAATCCCTTTCTCACCGCCGAAGCGACTCGCACTCTGTTCTCCATTTCCTGATTTCTACAAATACTCGTCCACCAACACCGACACCATGGCCGAACCCCCCGCCAAGAAGAAGTGCATGGGTGCCGATTGCGAGAATGAAGCTGGATCGCTGCAGTGCCCGACTTGCCTGAAGCTCGGCATCAAGGACAGCTTCTTCTGCTCGCAGGAATGCTTCAAGAAGAACTGGGTATGTGCCCATGCTGGAAACGCAAAGGGATTCGCAGCTGACAATCTCGTAGGGCATCCACAAGACCATCCACAAGTCGCAAAGTAATATCCTCCACCACTTCATGGCTCCGAAAGCAATCTCACCAGATCCAGCTACCGGCTACTACAACCCGTTCCCCAACTTCCCCTACTCCGGCTCTCTGCGACCCGTCTATCCTCTCTCCCCGCATAGAACCCTCCCCAAGTCGATTCCTCACCCCGTGTGGTGGCAAGATGGCGACCCCAAGTACAGCCGCACCCTCAGCAGCCGCAACAAGATCGACATTCTCGACAAGGCCGGAATCGCTGCTATGCGAAAGAGCTGCACACTTGCGCGAGAGGTCCTCGATATTGCTGCCGCCGCCGCGAAGCCTGGTGTGACGACCGATTACATCGACGAGATTGTTCACAAGGCTTGTATCGAGCGAAACGTAGGCATTGCCTATTACCATAGCTTCCAAGGCTATTGGGCTTCTGGACGAATGCTAACGAGAGACATAGTCGTATCCTTCTCCTCTGAACTACAACCACTTCCCCAAGTCATGCTGTACATCCGTCAACGAAGTCATCTGCCACGGTATCCCCGATCAGCGTGTTCTCCTCGACGGCGATATTCTCAACATCGATATTTCCCTTTACCACGAAGGCTACCACGCCGATCTGAACGAGACATACTACATTGGCGACCGAGCCAAGGCCGACCCTGACACCGTCCGTGTCGTTGAGGCGGCACGAGAGTGCTTGGAGGAGTCTATCAAGGCTGTGAAGCCCGGTACTCTGATCCGAGAGTTTGGAAACATTATCGAGAAGCACGCCAAGAAGAGAAACTGCAGTGTCATCCGAACCTACTGCGGCCACGGAGTTGGCAAGCTGTTCCACTGCCCTCCCAACGTCCCCCACTACGCCAAGAACAAGACAGTCGGCGAATGCAAGCCTGGAATGACCTTTACTATCGAGCCCATGATTGCCCTGGGCAAGTACCGAGACATTACGTGGCCGGACAACTGGACCAGCACAACCATTGATGGTAAGCTGACGGCTCAGTTTGGTAAGTGAATAGGGAAAGTATAGGCTGGATATTAGCTAACACATGGTGCAGAACACACTCTTCTTGTTACGGAAGACGGTGTCGAGGTGTTGACGGCGAGAAAGCCAGACTCTCCTGGTGGCCCCATCCCAATGCCTGGCACAGAAAATGGGGAGGCGGCAGCATAAATTTGAGATGAGCTGGGGTTAATGTCAAGCCGAATGTTGAGGTGTACGTGGAGTTTCGGGGTTGAGCGAGTTGGTTGATAGATGTTTACTGGGGAAGCGTTGTGGTGAAGACTCGAGGTTGGATGTGGCGTTGAACGGTGAACCACCAACATAAGCAGGCATCCAAATCCAAGACTGATCTCTATTTCCACATGTCCATCCATGTCATGTGAATTTCCAGAAGCATGTGAATCACGAAAATTCCTCAAGGTCTGAGTGAGGTGTTTCGACAAGTGGATATCAGACCGACATGTTTGGTCAGGTCATTTTCATTGCATCCATCATGGACAAGGACTCGAGCTTATCCCCGGATGCAGGGCAGGTCTGTGGAGTGACGCAGATGGCTTCAGGCTGTCAAGTTCCGCACGCAGAGATAGAGAAAAAGGAAGACACACGACCCTTGCCGCGGCCACATCCGCCGCCTGCCCGTCCGTCAATCTTGTCCTCCAGCCCCCCTCACTGACAGCCTAGCGCAGAGCTCCAGAACTCCAAGAGGTCACCCAGCCACATGCAGGCGTCCATCGGCCACGCCATGCCGCCACTCAGGGCGTTTCCCAGCGCATGGGAACAGGGCATGGCCCGCCATAGTTACAGGGGGGTCTTATGCTGCAGACAGCAGCCCAGAGGCAACGTCAATGCCAGCGCAGAAACAAGCAACCCAGCTTGCGCAGCTCGAGGTCCATGTGTCCCGTCGGGTCAGGCAGAGACAGAGGCAGACAGGGCAAGTCCAGTCTCCATTAAGCGCGAGCCGCTTCCATCATCGCCGCTAGTTTAATCTGGGAAGCACTTCCACTTGCCTCTCCACCTCCACCTCCACCTCCACCAAAACTCACCACCGCTGCTACCACCACACCATCCTCCTTCGCCCGCCACCAAGATTTCTCTCTCCTCTCTACTCTCCCTCTTCCCCCACATCTTGCCCTTGATCTCGTCGGCCAGGCCACGTCCTTTTTTTGTGCTCATCAACCTCAGTTGCTCTTGATACCCGCCTGCTCCCACGACGAGGCTATCCCTTGCTTCCGCGCGCGCGCACAAACTCCATCCCGCAGCTTGTGACAGAGCTTGACAAACAGCTGTCCTCGACTCGACCCTCGTCACCCCGACCCGACCACCTACAGTCCTCGCACAACAACAACTCTAGCCCATCATGATGTCCGGAGAAGCTTGGTTGTACCTCTTGTCGGTACTCATCAACGCCGTCAACCTCTTTTTGCAGGTTTTCTTCACTATCATGTACAGCGATTTGGAATGGTATGTCACGGCCACCCTGTCCGGCAGCCTTGGCTGTCAGCCTTTGCGCCTCGGATGCGCGTCCTCGGCAACTATACATGCGGATTGAGGCTAATCGCAAACAACTACAGTGACTACATCAACCCCATTGACCTCTGCAACCGACTCAACACCTACATTATCCCCGAGGCCGCGGTGCACGGTTTCCTGACCTTCCTCTTCCTCATCAACGGCTACTGGGTGCCTCTCATCCTCAACCTACCTCTCCTTGCCTGGAACGTCAAGAAGTACGATCACCGAGTTTCCGAACTGGTAACAGGACACTGACCGGACTACAGGATTGTTGACAACACCCACCTACTCGATGCGACGGAAATTTTCCGCAAGCTCAACGTTCACAAGAAGGTACGGGCAACGCTTTCGAGGTACTGCGCAACTGGATCTAACTCGAAATAGGAATCCTTCTTCAAGCTCGGTTTCCATCTGGTCATGTTCTTCTTCTATCTCTACAGCATGATTGTCGCTCTCATCCGCGACGAGTCGTCCTAAACGACCGTCCAGTTAAGACGGGATCCAACCGTGACCGGCATCAGAAATGATGTATATCGGACATGACGGACCGCAAGAGTTACCCTGCTAGCCAAGGTCGACCGACTACCTCCAGAGTCGAGTCGGCCAGTCACGCGATGAGACGATATGAACCTGCCGCGGCAGTACATAACGAGTGGAAGATGGTATAGATTGACGACGGGTTTAAAGAGGCGGGCTTGGCGTATATAACCTGGTATCATGCCAGCTGGCGCTCTGGTTGATTACTTCATGAAAGCGGTGGGTGGCATGGGTTGTTGGAGACTGAGGCATCACGCACGCTTTGTTGGCCTTTTTGTCATCCGGCATCGGCCGCCCTGGTGTGATAATTGATTAATGAACGAACTGAATGGCCGGCTTGCGAGTATTGATAAAATATGTGATACCAGGTAGCTAGATCTGTAAGAGCCATGACGGACTTTTTACAAGTCTCGTATTTCAACGGCTTTTGAGGCTCATGCGTGATGCGATCATAGTCACGTGACTCTACCACTTTTCGCGACCCAGACAGTCGCGCTCAGCGTGATTCGCCCAACTTTGCGACAACATCTCAACAAGCAACGACTTCAAGTGTTTTTCACCATGGCGGACTTTGGCGAGTACCCGCCAAACATGGCGCCGCAAGATGCGCTCATTGTTCGAGAACAAGCCGAGCCCGACCACGCCGTGGTGCCTTATACAGCCGAAGACCTGTCGCGCCCCAAAGCTGGACCTGCAAACCCATTCAAGGACGAAGCGAACGCCTTGAAACGCAAGAACGTCTTGACCGGTCACGCAGAAGAGACTTTTCTGAGCGAACACACATTTCGAAGCAAGCACCGCGCTGTAGAGCGACGAGGAGGTCCGGAAAGAGAATACCAGAGCAACGCAGAACAGAAGGCAGAGGCTGCGAGAATACGGGCGACACGAGAGAGTAAGGGCAGCGCGACGATTACAGAGGGGCCCGGCGCCTATGTTGGACCATGGGCTAGGTACAAGCGACCCGAGTACGAGGTTGTGGGAGAGGACGAGGAGCTCGCGAGCGACGAAGAGTATGAGATTGTGGAAGAGGAGGAAGAAGTTGTCGAGAGTGGAACAGTGGTCAAGGCACCGACCAAGGCGCTGGAACGAAGGAAGGAGGCCGAAGAGATGGGCGAGGAGACGACGACATTTCACGGATCCGCCGAGTACGACTACCAGGGCCGGACATACATGCACGTTCCCCAGGATCTGGACGTCGACCTTCGAAAGGAGGTTGGAAGCGTCACCAATTACATCCCCAAGAAGCAGATTCACTCCTGGAAGAACCATTCCAAAGCAGTCACCGCGCTTCGCTTCCTCCCTGGCTCGGGGCACTTGCTGCTATCTGCTAGTGCTGATGCAACCGTCAAGATCTTTGACGTGTATCACGAGCGGGAGCTGCTGCGGACGTACTCCGGACACTCCAAGGCTCTCTCTGATATTTGCTTCAACACTTCCGGCACTCAGTTCTTGTCCTCGTCCTATGATCGCATGATCAAGCTCTGGGATACTGAAAAGGGTGTCTGCATCAGCAAATTCACGACCGGCAAGACACCTCATGTCATCAAGTTCAACCCCGATCCTGAGCACGCCAACGAGTTCCTGGCGGGTATGTCGGACAAGAAGATTGTCCAGTTCGATATCCGTACACCCAACGAGGTGGTTCAGGAGTACGATCACCACCTGGCTGCCATCAACACTATCACTTTTGTTGACGAGAACCGTCGTTTCATGACGACATCCGACGACAAGTCGCTCCGTGCATGGGACTACAACATCCCTGTACCTATCAAGTACATCGCCGAGCCGGACATGTATCCCATGACCCGCGCGGCGCCTCACCCAAGCGGCAAGTACGTGGCCTACCAGAGTTCTGATAACCAGATCCTGGTCTACGGCGCCAACGACCGCTTCCGCCAGAACCGCAAGAAGAGCTATCGCGGACACAACAACGCCGGTCTGGGCATCGACCTCGACTGCAGTCCAGATGGGCAGTTCCTTGCCTCTGGTGACTCTGGTGGTTATGTGTGCTTCTGGGACTGGAAGACGTGCAAGATGTACCACAAGCTCAAGGCGGGCAACCAAGCCATCACTTGCGTCAAGTGGCATCCTCAGGAGACGAGCAAGGTGGTTACGGCGGGTCTAGACGGTGAGATTAGGTATTGGGATTAAGAGAGTGGACGTAAAGGACATGGGATGCATGGCATGGCGTTTGGGAATCTAGATGGTAATAAAATATAGCTTAAGAATGGCTTTTGAAGAGGTTGAGATGACAGGCTTCATTATTTATTCAAGAACTTTCGCGTAGTGTCGTGAAATCAGTCCATCAACGAACCCCTTTTCTATTTGGCCAGTATCGAATTCACCACACCAGTTATACGAGTAACTCCGAAGAGTCAGCCTGAAAATGTGAGTGTTGTAGAGCTCATGCGCTCCCGTCCCCCAATCAATGTCCTCCCAGTCAACGTTGACCTCGCCATCCCTTTACAGACAAACCTAGTTCAGATGGCTTATGCCACAACTGTACTGGGGCAACTTCATACCTACGATTTCTCTAATCAACTCTATCCTTCATACTGTTGGGGTGCTACTCGTAGTTCTGTGCTGCTTCTTCCTTTGGGGTAAGTCGAGGCTGTAACAGTCTAACGGGACATCGTTGAGGGCCTGCCCAGTCATCCTAGGTCGGAAATGGACGTCTATGACATGTAAGAGAGTCGGAAAGGGGCCAAACATGCTGTGCCTAGTCCTGGGAGAAGCAGCCCTCTCACTACCGCCCAAGTTCAGGAGCGGCTGACCCCCGTGTTTAGCAATAGAAAGGACCAACAGAAGTGTAGTAACATGATATATGACATACAACGTCAATAGTTCATCGGCTCAACCTGAAGGCTCAATTGGGAATTTTAGTAAACATCAAACTTCGACTATGGTGACACTCTATCGCGGAGTTCCAACTTCTCAGCAACCCCTAGATACCTACCAACGCACAAATCCATCCGGAACCTCACAACGATTTTGGCCTTCTGATCAAACTCAATCTATAGAGCTCACTATACGCTCGTAATTTCAGTTACAAACTACCTAGGGTCCTTCTCTTAGATCTGGTACACCCTAGGTGGCTGAAGAGTTCAGGCCATGACAGTCGCCGAGTGTCTTGTCCTAACCCAAAATCCAGCTTACCGCCCCTACCTCTACGCATCTAGTAACTCCGGACCTGGGTTCGGGTTTAGACTTAGGATCGCAGCTTGCTTTGAGAGTTTATAATATGGTAGTTTACAAGTCTCGTGTCCAAACATGAAGGGAACATTGGTCAAGAGCACTGTCTAAGCTATGGCGACGCTCCTAGATAACAATTTAGATCCTTCTCCTAAGAAACTCTCTATTGTGTACATGATTCCACGGGACATGATGAGTTGATAATTCATCAGTTGATGATCTGAAGAGAGCCAGAAGTTCGGAGTGTTTGATGAGCCCAGAGGAGGGAATGTCATCCCCCCTTCCTAGGCAGCATCAACAAGAGGATCTGGTCGACACTGTCTGGGCGATCCTTCTCGACGAGTTTGAACAAGTTTATTTGCTACTCTCGTGAAGTATTGATCACAATGGTGAGATGAAGGCATCACAACGGTGATAGTTGCTGCATCTAAAGCGAACAGGTAAAGACGTGGCTTAATCTCTAACTGACCCAAATAGTTCAGTAATATGCAAGAAGTAACACCCATGTACCTAGAGGGGCCTACAGTTTAAAAAAGAAATCCCAGGCCTTCACTTTATGCAGATATAGTTAGCCTCCGGTACTAAGGGTGAGTTGAACGCTGAAACCATGAAGGGATCTGGGCAACATAAAGGAGAAGGCTTCCAGAGAATATAGTATCAATCCTAATAAGTCTTCAAACCCAACTAACAAGGAGGTTTGTCATATCAGCTGGCCGTCTCTCCTCCTTACATTCCGAAACAAAGGGTTTATCCAATATCCATACACGCGCCACATTTCCTTAGTATCTATTACTCTCAAAATAATACAAGATAGAACATCCAGGCCACTATCTAATTCTGTAGTACTCATAGTAAGGGGTGAGTGGCACGGCTATCTTTGAGGCAAAGACAACTTCACTAGGCGCCGGTATCGCAGCAGGGCTCAGTTTTCAATTACCGGATTCGCAAAAAGAAATTGATATTCGGTTCTAAAAGTCATAAAAGCTCTGTAACTTCTATTCAGATATCTTCAAATACACTCTGTATGGCCTCGTGTAGTATAACCCTCTGTAAAAGCCCATCGGTACCCAACTGACCGCCATACAGTAGTTAGCTAAGAAGAAGCCATAGTTGTCCATCCGTCGATATCAATCACATTATAGCTAGTTAAATAGTCATAGAATAGGAAGAAAGTAAAAAGACTATATTCCCATGGCTTCCTGGTGAGGAAGCGAATAGTGTTGATAGAGAGAATTTATGATGCCACTCAGCGATTTCGCGACCTCGAGCTACACAAGTGTTAACATAGCCTCAAGAGAATAGAGAAAATCTTTGATCTAAATAATTTCATATCGAGAGTCCAATCGTAACGGCCCTTGCCTGACTTCGAGCATCATGTTCAGGTTCACCCCTGGCCAAACTCACTTCACAACCATCCTTCAATGTGCCATAAATAACTATGGGAGTCTTCTAGCCTACTATACATATTCGGACCATACCACTCAAGATATCACTCCAACGTGGTCAATCAAAGCACTCATAGAACGGTTTGATGGCAGCTCAAGAGTTTGCAAACCATGGGGAGGTAGGTGGGCACCACTCTACAAACTATTGCCGACTAGAACCTTCAACCAACGTGGTGATACGAGGCAAACACCAATCAGAGCTATCTGAGCGTCGGTGGAACTTCAATCAAACTCCAATGGTCCTACAAATAGAGGTCCCTTCCCTGTTTCCTTAGTTGTTGTTTGTTCCACAACCAATAACGTCAACCCCCTTCAAGAGTTGCAGGTGCATGGGAGCAAACGCATTGATCAAATGATTCCCATCAGCTGGGAGAAACAATTTGACTCGACAAAAGAACAACAGAAGCATTCAAGTCCTCACGGACAAGTCACACCCCCTATATTTTAACCACCTCCAGAGGAACAAGTCACGGCCTAACAGCCAATGTTTTCATGTCCTACTAGTATACAAATTCCCCATGATACGTCTCTCTCATATGCCCTATCACATCAGAGACTTTGTTTTTTTCCCTCAAAAGAAAAAATCCCCTCGCTTTCGCCTTAAGGGGTATCATAGAAACCACATCAAGAATATCCCTGAAACGCCCAAACCCTCAAACCCTTTTTTGTTCTCCCCCTTTCATTCCGGGGAGTAGAGGAAACGCTCATTTCTCCTCTTTCAAACGAGTGAATCCAACCTTTCCTGGTGAGCTTTGTGTGTCTGGGCAAACTGGTCCAGACTAGCTGTTGTACGCCCGCTCGTGTAAAATGCAAATAGAGTCAACGAATTCTGAAGAGCGGAGTTTTTGTGTTCCATGCCTTTTGTTTTGACCACGCTGAAAAATGCTTGTCCATTCCCCTTGAAACGCCAAACTTGCTTGTTTTTTTTTTGTTGTTTGCTGAAAAGAAGAGAATCACCAAATGTAGTCCGTCTCCCCCTTTTTCAGCCCCGGGCACGCTCCGCAGCAACACTTGAAGCCAAATCGGTAGTAGAGATCGATGGGAGTCCGTCTAGTCCCGTAGGAGATGGTCAGCTCGTCGCCGGCGGGGATCGTGTCGGCCTTGACCACCATCTCGAGAGTTTCGCTGTCTGCGTCAAAGGTGTATTCGATGTTGTCCCTTGGATGGCACGAGTGGTTGAAGCGGGA